>CANXYC010304471.1:0-21470 GCA_948193065.1 Aleurites moluccanus | reverse complement strand
ATATATATATATATATATATATATATATATATATATATATATATATATATTATAATGGTATTAATATTTATCATAATGCATTTACTGCATTCTTATGCTTATGAACTCACTGAGTATTTTTATACTCATTCCTTTAGTGTTTGTAATTTTTTTCAGTTCTTCGGTAAGGCTTGTGTTTCCATTAGCTACATTTTCTCTGGCCTTGGAAGTCTATTGCATGTAAATTCCTAGTACTAAAGGATTTTGTAATTAATGTATAGAATGATTTCCATGGTACTGTATAGGTGTTTATCATGTAGATAATTATAAGTCTGCATATATAATACTGTTTATATTTAATATTTTGGTTGATTGTATATATATATATCAATGTTGAGATGAATGTTATATATATTGATTTTGGGATTGATGATGGAGATCCAGAGGGATCAGAAGTTGGAGATGATTGTGAATATTATAGAAGTGTTATTTGTTTGATTTGATTTTTGGCATAGTCCTATTTTATGGGAAATTCTGTCGAATTTTCCTCAGCATTTTTATATTTCTTTAAGTTGTATTTGTTTGTTGCATGCCATTTAGATAGTCTATTGGGTTCTACGTGGTACTGGTCGCTTATGCATCACCCATACCCTAGGACCGTCATGATTTCCGAGATAGGTCGTGACAAATGTATAGTAATTATGTGAGTGAATGGATATATATATATTGTTATGGGATTGATGATAAGTTACATGTTTCCGTTGCGATATTGTGAATTGATTGTAGTAGATGTTTCTACTACAGTATAGTATGAGATGTATTGATGAGATTGATGTGGGTTCTACGGGTGCCGGTCGCCATTGACATCTCCCGTGCCCTAGGACCGTCGCGATCCAGAAACGGGTCGTGACAGAAATGGAAGAAGAAATGGTGGTGGTGGTTCGGCCAAAGCTTGGAGGAAGAAGAAGATGAGCAAAAATTGGCTAAGGCATGCTTATATATTAAGTCATTAATGGCAAAATCCATTTTAGTACTTAAGCTATCAAGTAATCATATTTTTGCCATATTTTCTTCTGTAGTTTATTCTAACAATTCTGTTAAGAATTGGATTTCAAAGTGGGAATTCAAAAGGCTTATTTTTATTTATACTTTATTATAAAAATAGTTTCAGAGCCATTCTAAAACTCAGACAGTCTAATTTCTACTATACCCCTCAAAGTTCTATTTATTTACAATTTTGTCATCACTTACTTTTTCAGTGTTCCTAAATATTTTTCACCTCTTTCTTTTTACTATAGTTACACATATGGTCTTTTACCCCCTGGTCAGAATCAAAAATTCATCTGTCGGCCGGACTGCTAATTTCTCAGCAGTGTTTTCGACATCGACAATTTTCAAAAAAGTATCTCTTTTGCATTCTAACTGTGACTCTAAAATTATTTCTAGTCATTTTGATAATTTCAAACCAGTAACTGAGAACAATAACATGCATTTAAAGATATGCCTTTCTAGGATATTACATGGATGCTATTTGATTTTTCTTTGTGTTGGAAGTTGATAAGGAGAAAAGGAGTAAACCATTTATTGATGGGCTTTTGCTTGTTGCTTTAACCATACCATTAATTGATGATGCAATTTGTGATACTCTGAAGAGATTTGAGTTCTGATCTTTTCATGGATAACTTATGGTGGAATGGAAGTGGTTGCCAAAATTCATTGATTCTTTCTTCTTCTTTTTTTTCTTTTCTTTTTCTTTTTTTTTTTTTTTATCTCATCCACATTAGAAAAAATAAAAGAAATGCATACTTTTATAAGAGAAGTCTGATTTTATCTTTTATAAGAAAAAAATGGTTTATGATTGTGCAATCATATTATGGCTTGAATTATTTAGGATACATACAACCAAGAGTTTGAGTTCCAGATTCATTACATAAATGGTTGTGTGGCTTGAATAAAGGATACCTGTCACACTTGGGTAATGATATACCTAACCAAATGTGATAAAATGAGTTTTGTGTGGGTCCAACAATATATATTGCCCGTTACACCCTCGAAATGATCAAAGGATTCGCCGCAGAGTGAATTCTTTAGGCAATATCCCAACATACTCAAAAAGAGTTATCATATTAATGTTACCGGTAGTCCAAAGATTTTGATTTGTAACTGATGATTAAGCAAGTTTGCATGAATGATAAGTCAATAATTAAATAAAAAGCCAAATTATAGTTACTTTTTGAAAGAAAAAAAAAAGTATATTTTCTTTCAAACCAATTAGCAGTCCACTTATCTTTTTATAGAAAAAAAAGCTAGTTCCCAGTGGAGTTGCCAACTGTAAGGCCTCACCTGAATACTGGTCCAGTCCGCTTGGAATCCAAATGCTCTTTTAGGCGATTTCTCACTACTCAAGGCGGCTTTCACCTTACATTTGTAAATTATTCTTTTATTTTTTATTTTGAAATCATTTGGGGAGTCACTAACTTGCTTTATTTTTGTTGGAAAAATATAAGAGAAAAATCATTTTGACTCCAATTTAATCCAATGAAAAATACATTAGACCTTCGAACTAGGTTTGGATTCGAGGACTAGATTTCCGATTTTAAGTAATTCAAACTTGATTTTAAATTTAATTATGACATACAAAAAGATGCATTTTATATATAAAAAATTAAAGGATGACATTTATAATGAATGAATTGTATAAATGAATAATTAAATAACATAAAAAAACCAATTAAAATAAAATAAAATAATTAAATAAAGTAAATACAATAAAATAATTATTACAATTAAAATCTAAAAATAGGAGATATCAACTCTAACCCTTATGAATTTTAGGTTGATCACATATTCTCCAAAATAATTAACTAAAATAAAGAAAGAATAAAACAAAATAAAATAAATTGGGAAAAAAATAGTTTTTTACATTTTTTGGATTTGAAATTTTGAAATAACTTGTCTGTTTATCCCTTTGATTGAAAATCAAAACTTACGTAGTACTCTCCTTTTGCAAAAGGGTTAGGTCTGTTTTTAAGAAAATTTTGATTTTACCTTTTATCTTTTATCTTGTTTATTTATTTTGATATTTTATCAAATTAAAAAAAAAAAAAAAAAAGGTAGAAGAAGGAATAATTTAATATGCTTTAAATTAAATAATTGAAAGAGCAATTAATTTGATGAAATTCTTATTTAAGTGGACAATTTAAGATATCATAAATTGATTTGAAATAAAACAATAAATACTTAAATAAAAGGCAAGTTTAAGGAAAGTGTATCTTTCTTTGAAACTTGAGCACGGGTGCCTTAGGGTTCTCCTAGACCGAAGTTCCACCTTAGCATAACTAGATAAATATTAAATTCTAAAATTAATTCAAAAATAATTAATTTTAGTCTTCAATAAGGCAAAAATTTAAACTTTTACAATTAACTCAAAGAAAGCTTAATTTTAGTCTTTTATTCCTAGAGTTAAAGAAATCAGTTCGATATTAAAAAGAAATAAATTGCTTATGTTAAAAGAAAAATGACAAATGGAATGAGAAAGGAGAGCCAACTTGGAAAAATCACACCTAAAAACTAGTTCAAAGGGTTGGATAGTCCAAAATTCATATAAATCCCACATTGAAATCCCAATATGGGATTCACAAAATCTCATACCTTGGCCAACTAGGATTGTAACACCTTCTTTTTTACTGTTGCCCCCCCTCTTTAAATTACTCTAATTTAAGGTATCTTAAATTAAACTTTCATCCAAATTAATTGCATCCATTTAATTGTTTAATTTAAGGCATCTTAAATTAATACTCCTTCTATTTTTATTTAATTTGATAAAACATCAAAGTAAATAATTAAAACATGAGAAGATAAAAAGTAAAATCATACTTTTTTCTTAAAATTAGACCTTACTCCTTTGCAAAGAGAAAGAACTACGTGGGTTTCAATTCTCATTTAAAGGGATATGCAGGAGGACTATTTCAAACCTTAAAATCCAAAAAATATAAAAATATATTTTTTTCCAATTTATTTTATTTTTCTTCTTTTTTATTTTATTTTATTTATTTATTTTTTAAAAATGTGTGATCAACCTATAACCCATAAGGGATAGAATTGATATCCTTATTTTTTTAATTTTAATTGTAATAATTAGTTCATTTTAGTTGCTTTATTTTATCTTTTTTATTTTTTTATTTTATTTAATTGTTTCATTTTATTGCTTATTTTATTGTTGCTTTATTCTATTTAATTATTCATTTGTGCAATTCATTTAATTGTTCGTATAAAAATATATCTTTTTTAAAATCATAAATTAAGTTTAAAGTCAAGTTTGAGTTACTTAAAACCAAAAACCTAGTTTTCGAATTCAATCCTAGTTCGAAGGTCTAGTGTCTTTTTCATTGGATTTAGTTGGAGTTAAAATGAGTTTTTACCTTATATTGTCCCAAACAAAAAAAAAAGTAAGGTGGGGACTTCCCGAATGGTTTTAAAATCAAAATAAAAGAATAATTTTGCAAATGTAAGGTGAAAGCTGTAATAAGTCATGAGAAATCACCCAAAAGAGTATTATAATTTCAAGCAGTTCGGACCGGTGCTCAGGCGAGACCTCACAATTAGCGACTCCATTGGGGACTATACCTTTTTTCTAAAAAAAAAAGTTAAGTAAACTACTAATTGGTTTGAAAAAAAATATACTTTTCCAAAAGTAACTCTAATTTGGCTTTTTATTTAATTATTGATTTATCATTCATGCATCACTTGCATAATCACTAGTTACAAATCAAAACCTTTGGATTATTGGTAGCATTGATGCAATAACTCTCTTTGAGTATATTGGGAGATTGTCTAAAGCATCCACTCCATGACAAATCCTTCGATCTTTTCGAGGGTGTAACGGGCAGTTCATACTGTTAGACCCATGCAAAACTTATTGTTTCACATATGATTAGGTATATCACTATCCTAGTATGACGGGTATCCTTTATCCAAGCCATCTAACCATTCATGTAATGAATTTAGAATTCAAACCCTATGTTATATGCACCCTAAATGATTCAAGCTATAATATAATTACATAGCCATGAATCAATTTTTAACCACGTATTCATAATGCATAGAGTATGCATTCTATCCTAGTAAGTCTAGGTTATACCTTGAACCAGATCAAAGTTAGCCTAAACCTTTTTCCAATTATGTTGAACACCTTTCTACTATTTTCTTAGTACTTAGAAACTTTAAGTCCTAAATACTTTTACTCCTTACCCTAGGATGTAGAATCCTTAAGTCTTGAACCATAAGCCTAAAACATATATGGAGGTGAACCACATGCCCTAAAGAGAAATGGACTTGAACCAAAAGCTCAAAGCAGATATGGACCTGAACCACATGCCCTAAACGGAAATGGACCTGAATCATAAGCACAAAGCATATATGGACCTGAAGCACAACCCCAATAAAGAAATAGACCTGAACCATAAGCTCTAAATAGAAATGGACCTGAATCATAAGCCCTAAAAAGAGGTGGACTTGAACCTTAAAGCTCTAAATATAAATGACCTTCACTTTAAAGCCTTAAACAGAGATGGACCTAAAACCTAAAGTCCTAAACATAAATAGCCCTCACCCTGAAGCCCTATATAGAAATGGCCTACATTCAAAGCCTAAACTAAGATGGTCCTTACCCCAAGCCCAAAAAAGATGGCCTTCACCTGAAAACCAAACAAAAATTACCCAAGAGCTAAAATGCTTTCAACTAGAAATTGAAATATTCTTTGCCCCACTTTGCCTCGGGGTTCCCTCAGAATTTTTATATGAATCCAAAACCTTTGAGCTTTAGAGCACATCCCTAAAGCCCAAATACCTTTTGGTCCACTTTATCTTAGGGAATCACCTTCCTTCAAGATTTGCACACCAATCCATACCTTAAACTTAAAACATAATTAGATTCATTTTTCTATAACCAACTTAGAACATAGTTAGGTTCCTTTTTTCTATAATCGACCTAGAACAAGAGCTAGGTTTTCTTTTTCATACAATAATCCTTTCCTTTCTTTTAATTGAAAGGTACTAATGACCAACCCAACTGACATGGATGCCATGACCATACTCCTCACCAGTCTCCTCAAAAAGTAAGAGAAAAACATTCAAGCCATCTTTGAAACTCAACAAATCAATTTTGTTAATGCCCTGGATGCCTAACACCAGTCCATCATTGACGAGGTAAAGGGAATAATAATCCTACCCCATTAAGCCACACACGTTGAGCAAATCAACACCACCATAAAACCTTCTAATATTAAACAGACCAACACCACACTTCTACAAATCAATCATTCCACGTCATACCCTTTCCAAACAGGATAAACCTCAATAAAAAAAAATAACTTCTAAGTATACTTGAAGAAATGGAGAAAACCATTAAATCCATGAAAAATCACGACGACCTGACTGATGTGAAAATCTTAATCGTTTTCCCCAATGCAAACTTCTACCCAAATTCAAAATGCATGAAATAACCAATTTGATAGAATCACTTGCCCCAAAACATATTTGAAGATATATGTGGGGACATTGAAGCCTGTGTGACTTAGCAATGAACTCTTTGCTCAGTTTGGTCTATTTGTTAACTTAATAATTGCCCAGCTTCAAAGCATTGATTACAACTAACATAAAAATTGAAGATTGCATCCAAAGCGGACAATTTCAAGATGAATCCCTTAATCAGAACAATGATGAAATATCTACAATAAGAACCATGGTTTCAAATAATGGTCGGTTGTGGAAATAACGTAACGGTAACAGTCTATCACAAGAGTACTGTAATGTTAACAGTCTGTTGAGGCGAAATTTTTTAAAAAAAAAATTAAAATGTTTGAAATAAATAAAATTTGAAGCTGTTTTTTAGAATATAAATATAAAATAATATAATAAGCATAACTGTAATTAAAAAAACATAAATACTATTGTCTCATACAATTATAATGTATATACACTTATAACATTACTTTAAATTAATTAGCTAACTTATTATTTTATATAATAAACATACACAAATTGATATAAGTTCATAATAAAATACAAAATAAAAAAAAATAGTTTAAAAGATTACATATTTTAATATTATTAGTGTCAAAAAGAGCGCCTATGAGGAGTAAATTGAGTTGCACTCCCATCTTCATGATATATAAATCTGGTTGTAGAAGGCCCAAACAAATCATTCATAAAATTATCTTGATCATTGTGATCATTTTGGTGATAGAAAGATTGAGGTGGAGGTGGAGGCACTGAATATG
Organism: Aleurites moluccanus; assembly: GCA_948193065.1. Lineage (NCBI taxonomy): Eukaryota > Viridiplantae > Streptophyta > Magnoliopsida > Malpighiales > Euphorbiaceae > Aleurites > Aleurites moluccanus. Next base: position 14,211 of record CANXYC010304471.1, on the reverse strand, counting down.
GTTGAGGCTGAGACGGAGGTAGAGACATAGTCATAGATGGATATGGATTGTAGTAGCTTGACTTAGAACTACTAATATTATAACCATATCCATATCCATAGTTTGTAGTAGAGTCTAAGCTATCACCATAATTATATCTACTATAATTGTCTTCAGGCTCATCACTTCGTATTGGATAGGAATCATTATGAGATCAATGATGAGTATGATATATTGGAGGAGGGGGAGGGGGAGAAGGAGAAGAAGGATTATAGGTGGAGGCACCAACATCACCTTGAATAAAATTGACATCATAATCATAAGGATAAGTTGATGGAACACATATTTCTCCACTAATATACGGTGGCCCACTATCATCATTACCATCACTAGAATGACTAGCATCATCGTTGTCGTCGTCATCGTCGCTATTAACAGTATGAGTGCTCCGGCTCCCACTTCTAGGACTTAATCTTGATATTACACCACGTCTGCCACAACACTTGTTTCTGGACATTGACTTCTTTGTTGATAAGGTTGAGCTTGAGAAATATTATCATCATCTTCTTCATCTAGCCATGTATTTTCTTGTCCATCTAATAATGGAGACTCTCTTTCTTTTAACTAAGGAGATAAAGGGTCGTCTTCTTCGAAGATATAATCCAAATTAATTGGATTGTAACTTTTGTCTAACTCTTCTTGACTTTTCCTAGTAGTATTTCTGATTTTAAGCCTCATATTGTAATGTACAAAAATAAGTAAATGCAACTTTTTATATCTCAGCCTATTCCTTGTCTTTGTATATATCAATGAAAAAGTGCTCCAATTTCTTTCACAATTAGATGCTGAAGTTGTTTGGCTCAGTACTTTTATTGCAATTGTTTAAAGTTCAGGAGCACTTTCACCATACTGGTGCCACCATTCAGCTGTATTTCATAAAGTAATATATTAGTTAAAATGTTAATGTTAATGCCAAAAAAATTATAATACCCTATAAATTCTTAACTCATGTGCATGAATTAATTCTTAGTATGTGGTCCTTTAGTCTTGAATTGATGGGAAATAATTTTAAAGACACAGTCAGAAAGCAAACTTGAAACTTTTCCGGAAACCTGCGGTACTGGGAACACTGCCAAAAAATAAGCAGTTCGATCAACGGAAGAATTTCTGAAGTTGATATAGGGGTAAAAGATGACCATAATTTATGATTAATTTTGGTAAAAATAAAGAAGTGAAAATCATTTAGGAACACTGAAAAAGTAAGTAGTGACATTTTGGTAAATATCGAGAAATTCAAGGTGAGTAGTAGAAAGTAGCTAGTCGGAGTTACAGAATGACTCCAGAACCATTTTTATAAATAAGGATAAATTAAAATAAGCCTATACACTTCCCACACTGATATCTAAATCCTGACAGAATTGTCAGAATAAATTACAGAAGATTTAAGGACCAAAGTGTAAAGGATGGAACTTAAGGGATTTAGTTATAATTTGCTAAAATATTTTGTCTTATATGGCCATCCCATTTTCGGTCATCTTCTCCAATTCTCCCATCCTCCATTGCCGAACCACCATTTTCCTTTCTTCCATTTTTCCATTTTCTTATTCTTTATAGATTTTTTTAGGATTTTTATGGAAATATAGTAAATCAACCTAGCTAAACTCATTTCAATCATCAATTTGAAGTGAGGAGCAAGGAATTTGGAGGAAAAACTACCCATAGATTTCATCTGTGGTGATGCTTTGAGGTAAAGTTGTTGTTTTGTTTCATTTGATTAATGATTTAGTGTTATTTTAGGTTCAATTGAATGGGTTTAGTATTTAATTGCTTTAATTTATTCAAATTTGATGGAATTTCCCATTTGAATGCTTGAATTGAAGTTGTAAGATTGAATGTGTTGAATTAGTGTTAGGAATTGCTAATTGATGTTAGAAATGATCAATTGGATATGAATGAACAACTAATTGATGGTTAATTTGATGTAGAATTGGAGATTGTAGAAATTGGACTTTCAAAGTAGCAAAAATTAGGGATTTTGGTGGAATTGGTGCAATTGGAGTGCATTTTGGCTAATTGGATCAATTGGTGAGTTTACATTGCATCAAATTACTTGTATGATTGGTTGAATTGTGAATTGGAACTCATTCTTGAAAAACTTACCTTGGTCGAACCCTTTTGCCCTAAATATGTCTATGAAATTGTGTGATTTTCCTTGATTTTCTCTAGCCAATTTGATCCATTATAACATTGTTTGGTTGTGTTTCTTTGATATCTATGCTTTGTTAGACAATGTAGCTTGGTGTTGGTTTGATTGGGCAAGCCAAATTTACCACCAAACCTAACCTATTGGCTTGCCATTGTATGCCCACCAAGTGTTTGTTGAATTGCCTAGTTCATTTGCCTTTGGTCTATTGGTTTGCATGCCATAAGCCCACCAATTGAATGCCATTGTCGCCAGTGATGTTGGCATGCCAATTGACTTACCATTTTCGGCCACCGAACCAACTTTTGTTCCATATCATTATTGTTTACCATAACCTATATACTTGCTTATATGTTATATTTTCTTATGCCATTGATCCATATTCTATGTGATTTGATTGATATTGATCCTATTGTCAATGATGGTACCATTTTTGCATAATGGTATCTATTGATATGTTATTTCTTTCTATTGGCCCAAATGTGGTTTGACAAAGCTGCCTCACCGACAAGGTAGTGGGTACAGACTGTCGGCAATGTGCACATTGATACTGATGCCCTAGCTAGGAAGGGATATTGGTTCCAATCATAGGACCTGATCAGTCTTATGCTTATTTGATATATGTGATCGACTGTGTGATTACACATAGTCTACAAGTTCAGGGCCCTCTATCTGTCTTTCCATATTGATTTCTTTGCTTGGATATGACCATTGATAATCCTATTGTTCATCGATATTGAATCTGTCATTTATATGATTTACCCTGTATCATTATTTCTTATCCTGTATAAACCATTATTTGAGTTTATAATTCATTGTGATGCATGTAAATTCACTGAGTATCATCTATACTCACCTGTCTGATTGTTTACCCATTTCAGGAAAGGAGTAGATTGCAGAATCTTGACGTTTGTCTTCTGTGGATTTCTGCTGCAGTTTATACTGTATAAATTCTGGATTTCTGTATTTATATTGAGGTTTCTTTATCTAGCTGCTCCACGGGTATGTATGGGTTAGTTAGGATATGAATATATTATATGACATATTGATAATTATATTTTGAGTTATATGATGGTTTATGATGTTATGTATAAATGTACAGCCCACTACATAATGCTTGACAGGATAACAAAATGAGTAACAGAATTGCATAATGAATGGTAATTAATAAATAAATAAATAATAGAGGTTTATAGATTGCGCATATGATTCTGGGTTCTACGGGTGCCAGTCGCCATTGACATTTCCCGTGCCCTAGGACCGTCGCGGTCCGGGAAATCGTGTCGTGACACAGAAGCCTTCGGGTCTACTTCAACAGTTGCCACTGCTGGAGTGGAAGTGGGAAAGGATAACTGTGGACTTTGTTGCAGGGTTTCCACACACTTCAAGTGGGCATAACTCGATCTGGATAATTGTGGATAGATTGACCAAGTCAGCTCACTTTTTGCCAGTCAAGACAACCTATACAGCTTCTCATTGTGCACAGATGTATATTGATGAGATAGTAAGACTCCATAGGATTCCAGTTTTTATTATCGCTGATAGAGGATCTCAATTCACATCGAGGTTTTGGCAAAAGCTACAAGAGTCTTTGGGTACTCAGCTTGATTTCAGCATGGCATTTCATCCCTAGACAGATGAGGAATCAAAGAGGACCATCCAAACTCTAGAAGACATGTTGAGAATGTGTATTTTAGACTTTGGAGGTAATTGGGATAAACATTTGCTTTTGATAGAGTTTGCCTATCATAATAGCTACCATTCTACCATCAAGATGGCTCCTTAAGAGGCTTTGTATGGTAGAAAGTGTAGGTCTCTTTTGTGCTGGGATGAAGTGGAAGAGAAGCATGTTGAAGGGCCTGAATTGATTCAGTATACAACAGAAAAGGTCCTTATCATCAGAGAAAGATTGAAGACTGCTTTCAGTAGGCAGAAGAGCTATGCCGATCCTAAGAGAAAAGATCTTTGTTTCATGGTTGGTGACTTAGTGTTTTTGAAACTCTCACCAATGAAAGGAGTTCTAAAATTTGGTAAGAAAGGCAAGCTATCTCCGAGATATATTAGGCTATTTGAGGTGTTGGATAAAGTTGGAGAAGTCTCTTACATATTAGCCTTGCCACCGCACTTGGACAATGTGCATCTAGCCTTTCATGTTTCCATGCTTCGAAAATATGTTGCAGATCCTTCCCATGGGTTGCAAGCTCAAGAGGTAGAATTCCAGCAAAACTTAACTTATGAAGAGGTTCCAGTAGCCATCATTTATAGGATGATCAATAAGCTAAGGAACAAAAAGATAGCAATGGTTAAAGTCTTATGAAAGAACCAAGTTATGGAAGAATGAACTTGGGAGAATGAGTTGAACATACAAGCTAAGTATCCCCACCTATTTCAAGTTTAAGGTAAATTCTTTAAATTCGAGGATGAATTTTGTTAAGGGGGGAAAATTTAACACTTGAGATTTCTTTTCCTTGTATGTGTTTTGAAATTCTTATAATGATGTATATAAGATTTGTTATGGAATGTTTGTTTTAGAAGTAAAATTTGTTTGTTTTGATTTGAATTTTAGAGTTTGTGTTTTAGAATAATTTTATGAATTTATGTTCAACGCTTTAAAGAAAGAATTTGGGATACGTTGTAGCCTCATGTGTCTAATTTAAGTGGAATAAAGAATCGAGGCATTTAGACTTTTGTAGCTCAAGATAGGGCTGGTTTAGCATGTGCTACCGAAGTTTTTTTTTTCAACTTGTGCACGTGAATAGTGCCATGAATAGTGCACGTGAACATTGTGTGAACAGTGTCATGAACAGTAAACTCGAGATTTTTATTCAGGCAGTAGCTTTCTTCAAACTTCATTTTTCTTTCTTTCTTCTTCTCTCTTCTTTTCCATTTCCTATTCCTCTCAACCATAAGTCATTTTTCTTCATTTTTAAGATTTTAATACTCCAATTAAGCCTTATTAATGCTAGAAAACATAAATTAATGACTATAAGAGCATCAATTCAAGTCACATTCTTCAAAATTTCTTTGGAGGAGAAAATAAGATAATTTTCTCAAATCTTCTCTCTAGTTTGAGTTAAGTTCTTTGTTAGCTAAAATAATTATTTTTAAGTTGTGGGTGATCTTTTGTGAGCATTAATGACTAATATATGATTAAATTTACTAGTTATGAGGATTTGTGATTTTTGGATGAATAGTGCAGTGAAAAGTAGATTTTCTTTATAACTATTATTCATTCTCTATTAATGGTTAAATTAATGTTAAAATTTATTTATAGAGACTATAAGGAGCTTAGAATTTATGGATGATTATTTTATGTGATTGTTTTGAGAAAACCCTAAATTTTAGAATTTTAGGGATTTTTATTTAGGAGAAGAGAACTCAAGAAATTAAAGATCTTTTGGATTTGAGCAAGAGTTGAGCTTGGCTAGAAAGCTTTTGGTGTTAAGAGGTAAGTGTGGATTTCGTTTCATGTGTATGATTCTCCATATGAGAATTTTTGCTAAAGTATATTATGTTCATATATATGTATATGTTATTTTTGAATTCAATTCATTGAAACCCTCCTTAAATAGAATTTTTGAATGTTGATAATGACTTGGTTATTTTCCTTGGACTAAGTTCATTAATAAGCCTTTGTTATGCATAATATGATATATTATTCATATGTTGTGATCTCTTGATCACTTTTAATTACTATTGAACTAATACTTGATATGTATATCACGGAACATACATTATAGAACGCTTTTCCCAATGAAAGTTAATTCATTGTTCCGATGTGCACAGAGGAAATCTGGTTGATAGGGTATAGTATTAGTGATCCACCTAGAGGGGATCACGAGCTCTAGACATATGTACTATACCCTATGCTTGCGCAAGCATATGTACCACGTGAAGGTAGCAAAGCTACCCAAAAGTTATGATATGATATCAGTTCTATGTTATATTTATTTGATAATGCCATTCTTTATAGGCATTTATGTTCTTAAAAAGAATCATGATTTGATATTCATATATGTATTATGAGATTATTGGATAGTGTTACCCTTAATAAGCACTTATGATATTAATGTATATGTTAATATTTATTTCTAGTACCTTGGTACATGGTCAAGATTTGCCATTTAAGTATTCTATATATGTTAATCATTCTAATTGTTTGCATCTTACTGAGTTGAAGGCTCAGCTCTTCTGTGGATTTCAGGTTCTAGCTTAGCTCAAGAGAGAGTTAATTTTAAAGACAGAGCTTCTTGATTTCCTTCTCTACAAGAAGACTCTTTTATATAATATTTTTGGATAATAGTTGAATTATATATATGTATTCATGTCTATGAGAAGTGTACTCTTAGAAGCTCCGTAAATGTGTGTGATGTTGCTTATTCTTTTGTTGCCATGGATAGCATTTTAGACTTTCCCTTATTCCATATTGATGTTAGAATTATCTTTTGATTGGTAAGGAACAAGAGGAAATATCATATCAAGTTGATGAGATATATAAGATATGGATGTTTGGCATGATGCTAGTATGTGTTGTGTGTTTAATCCAGGTTAGCTAAGGGTTCTATGGGTGTATAGTGGCCTTATGCCTACTCTTATCCTAGGATCGTTGCACCGACGATTTTGGGAGTGTGACACAGTTCCACTAACTGTTTCGAATGAGAGTGATTCTGGTCCTAGTAGGAGTAACAATCCTAGTTCTAATAAGAACATGATGGATTATGATTTATATAACAGTCCAATGGAACTTGATGAAAATGTTCTTCAAGGTTAAGAGTTGTGACGAAGCAACCGTGGAAACATTCTTCGTCATTGATTTGTGATCGAAGGAGCTAATGAAGTTTTTATGGTTGTGTCACAAGATGATGAAGAGCCAAAGAATGTAAAAGAGGTTGTGTCTTGCCCTACTAAGGATAAATGGATGAAAGCAATGGAAGAGGAAATGGAGTCCATGAGATAAAATAAAGTATGGGATTTGATAGATCTCCCAAAAGGACGTAAACCTATTGGGAATAAATGGATTCTCAAAATTAAACGTAAAGCCAGTGGTAGCTTCTAGAGATATTAGACTCATCTCATTGCAAAGGGATATACACAACAAGAAGGAATTAACTATGAATAGACATTTTCTCTTATTGTGCGGTTTACCTCTATTAGGTTAATTCTAGCGATTGTGGCAAATTTTATCTGGAATTACATCAAATAGATATAAAGACTGTCTTTCTCAATGGAGAATTGGATAAGGAGATCTACATGCATCAACCTGTAGGTTTCATCAAAGAAGGCCAGGAACATAAGGTTTGCAAATTGATGAGGTCAATCTATGGTCTTAAGTAGTCTTCAAGACAATGGTACATTCGATTTCATAATGTAATCATGTCGAATGATTTCAATATGATAGGTGAGGATCATTGTGTTTATACTAAGATATCAAAAGATAAGTTTGTCGTTATGTCATTATATATTGATGAAATATTAATTGCTGGAAATAACAAGGAGTATCTGCTTCATATCAAATAGTGGTTATCATCCAACTTTAAAATGAACGACATGGGTAAAGCTGCATATATTCTTGGAGTTAAGATTTCAAGAGATCGTACTAAAAGGATGTTGTCTCTTTCTCAAGAGTCATACATTATAAAAGTCCTTGAATGATTTAATATGTGTGAATGCAATCCTATAGTTTCTCCCATAGCCAAAGGCCAAGCCTTAAGTCGAAGGTTATGTCCTAGTACTCCAAAAGAACAAAACCGTATGAAAAATGTCCATTATGCCAGTGGTTGGGAGTCTAATGTATTGAATGATATGTACGGAACCCAATATTTGCTTTTCCATTGGGATGGTAAGCAAATATCACTCCAACCTAAGTCCATCACATTGGAAAGCAGTTAAAAGGATATTGAGGTATCTGAAAGGCACTACAAGCTACGCATTGTGTATCAAGGTGGAAACCTGAAGTTGAAGGGCTATACAGATATTGGTTAGGCTGGAGATGTGGATGAGAGAAAATCCACTTTTGGATTCGTTTTCTTGCTTAATAATGGTGCAATATCCTGGAGTAACAAGAAACAATCTTGTATAACATTATCCACTATAGAAGCTGAATTTGTTGCATTTTTAGCAGCGGTACAAGAGGCAATATGGCTAAAAAGAATTTTGAATCATTTGAGTGAAGAGGCTGACAGTGAATCGGTTTTGATAAATTGTGACAGTCAAACAACCATTGCTTACACCAAAGACCCAAAATTCCATTGTAAAACTAAACATATTGACATAAAATATAATTTTGTAAGAGACATGGTTACATGCAAATAAGTGAACATGGAATACATATCTACATATGAAATGGTTGTAGATCCTTTGACCAAACCTATTCCTAGAGATGTATTCATTAGGCATACTAAATCTCAAGTATTGTGTAGATGTTTCTTTATTTGTTGTTTATGTTAAACAATGTTCATTTTTGCTATTATTCATTAATATTAAAAACATGATGATTGTTTTTGTGCTTACATAATGTAATGGTATATTTACTGTTATTTATATTGTGAAAACATGTCAGACAGAAATAAGTTTGACCTTTTCACATGAGTAATCGCCTTTATTTTATCTAAGTGGTTAATAAAGATGAGACTATTTCAAGCAAATTATCTGAGAGATAAAAAGAGAGCTCGTGTTTAAAATAAGTTAGTCGCCTCATTTATAGAAATGAGATAAGCATATCATTATGATGATATTAAGAGAAAATTATGTATAATTGTGCCTTTTATCTGTCTAAATCACCATATGTGAGTTCTAAGATTAAATGAATTGATTAGTGAACTCAAGATTAGACATTGAGTATGTCTAAACTGTCATCTGCATAGTATTTCCAAAATCAAGAAATAAATTCTTTGATAAATATGTGCTCCATGAGAAAGGAGACAACACTATGACATGTATATCATATCACATATATAAATTATTATGACCAATGAGAGGATAAAAGTTAAGATCTCAACTTTTGAAAATGTGAGACCTTTAAGAAATATGTTTCTTAAAATTTACTACCCTTATGACTTTTGGTTAATTTCAAAGATATAGTTTAGTGTTTGTTATCTTAGAATGTTGCCAAAATATCATAAGTGATTCGATCTAATGAAAAATTTCTGAAAAAACAAGCTGAATTATGATTGAGGGAACTTTATTGAAGGGAAGATTGATTTGAGATCACATTTAGTTTTGTATTCACAAGTATACCAATTATATTCATAAGTGATTCTAATTGTGAATACAATTTTTTGTTTGAAAATCAAAAGAGAAACAAACAAATGTGATGAGCAATCTGGGGTGGTGCATGTTTTATCTACTCAAAATGTTCTTGTCGAGACGCAATATATCTTTAACTAGTATATAGCATAGAACTCTCATAGTATGCCCGTTACATGGTCTATTTGCTTAGTATGAAATATTTAAAAGGCTTATCACAGATGGGATGTGTCTCGTCATATGCGAGTGGGAGATGTTGGATTTAATTGGTTGGGTCGGGTACGCTCATGACAGTTAGATAGACCCATATCTATTAATAATAAATTAATTAAAAATAATTGATTAATTAATTAGGATAATATAAAAGGATTTATATTACCATATAAAGGATTTTTAAAAGAAGATTATAATAATATTATTCAAATGGGATAATATTATCTTAAGATAAAAAAAAAACTAATCCTAAGTGATTTGAATTACGTAATTTTCCTTTAGCCAAAATAGAGCACATAAGAGAAAAAATTCTCTCTATATGTAAAAAAAAATGCTTCCAAAAAGTAATTCACATTGGTGAAGAAGCTGTGATGTTGGTGGCATTTAGTTTGTGATTAAGGAACTCTCCATTCGTAATCGTTCCATTGACCGTTAACACAAGTTCACGCGAGTCTGCACTATAAAAAGTAAATACTCTATTGTATATTTAGTTTATCACAAGTTATCTAATTTAATATGTTATTTTTTATCTGTATTATAGAGAAAAGTTATACAAGTTATTGATAAATGTTGCCATGCATTGCCTACTGAAATAATAATTCTGGAGAAATGCTTACTTCTCATGGAGATGCATTTTTTTGGACTCAATCTATTTAAATATTATTATTGTAATGCAAAATTACCTTCCATAGTAATAAACAGGTTAAAATGTTCTGTGAATATTAATTTTAAGTTTATACAAAAACATTTATGACTTATTTGAATATTGTTATGTGCAATGCAAAATTACCTTCCATAATAATCAAACTGGTTAAAATGTTTTGTGAATATTAATTTTAGGTTTATAAAAAAACATTTATAACAAATTTATATATTTAATACTTTATAATTTTCTAATTGTAGGAGGCAGAGGCAGACCAAAGTTCAAGCAACAGGGGGGTAAGTGTCCTCTTGATTTTTAAATTTTTTAATGTAAAATTCTATTTAATCTCTAAAATTTATAAAATTGATAAAATGGTCCTTTTATTTTTTAATAAATTAAATTTTAATCCCTAATAAAATATTATTTTATTTTATTTTTCTTTTTTGCCCCTTAATTTTTAAAATTTTTTAGAATAAATTACTATTTAGTTGTTGAAATTTACTAAAATTAATAAAATAGTCATTTTATTTTAAAAAATTAATTCTTTAATCTCTAATAAAATATTATTTAATCCCATTTCTTTCACTTTTTTTCTTTTTTCTTAATTTTCCTTAATTTTCTTTCATTTTCTTTTTCAATTTCTTTCATTTTTTTAATAATATTATAATGACTTTAATTTGATTGTTTCTAATTGAAATATATATTTGTTGGGTATTTTTATTATTTTTATATTTATAAATAAATTTATTTTATTATAATAACACCTCTTCATAAAATTTATGCGTTTTTCTCTAAATGTGAGGGGTTGCCCCCTTCCAAAAAATCCTACATCCACCCCCTGATAGGAGACAAGTTCAGGATCATAAAAAAACTTATCAGCAGAGCATCCTGAACGACTTCAACAATCATGGACCAACAATTGCACAACTTTCTATTCCACCTTCAACTCCAACTGCTTCGATTCCTGCAATTACAAATACGTTTGTTGGATTTATTGCCTCCCGAGAAGATGTGCTCACCAGAGTAGTTGCATTTGGACGAGAAGCTGCAACGACATGTTTCAGAAGGTTCCTTGCACTAACAGAAGCCGCCAAGGGACTTTTAGAAAACTCTTCAATACTTAAGAATTGCATATTCATTTACATTATATACTCTAGCACTCATCAATTATTAAATTAATTACAAGGCATCAAGAAAGTAGCAAAAATAATCTACAAAAAATTATTGAAACAAAACTCATTCAATCCTTAGGAGTCAGTTTTCGAGCTTAATTAGGACTATCCAACATATATAAGTCTCTGTTAGGGAGAGCGTGAGCAAAAAACCAAATTGACTGAAAATCGAATCAAACTGAATTTAATTTGATCGATTAGGTTTGATTCAATTTAATTTATTTTTTATAAATTTTTATTTATTTGGTTCAATTAATTTTTATTCAAGAAACCTAAAATAATCAAACCAACTGAATATATATATATTTCAATAATTATTTATATTTTATGTAAAAAATGAATTAACCAAATTATCAAACTGAAATATATATCGATTCGATTCAGTTTGATTAGTCTTGTAAAGTTTTACATTTGATTCGATTTGGTTTGATTCAAAATTTGATTTGATTCTATATTTTAAAATTTAAATTCAATTAATTCGATTGTTTTAAATTTCGATTCGATTTAAATTGAACCGATTGAATACTCACCTCTAAAGATGAGGAAGAAAAACATAATATTTTTAATTTTATTGTTAATTTGCAGAATGAAATTAAGGAATAATAATTGTCTATTTAATGGGATGAAATAATAAATTATCATTTTATTAAGAGATAATTATTATGAGATCCTTATATTTTGTCATATTATACTAAAAAGTTCATATATTTTTTATACTATAAAATCATGTATTTTAGTTTTGTTATACTCTGAGGTCCTTTCATCCAATTCTTTCCTTTTTTCCATTAGTTAAAGTTTAAAAAATTAACTTTTAATTAAAATATTTATTAAAATACCCAAAATACCCCTGATATTTATTCACCCCAAAATCACAAGCTTCTTCTTGTTCTTCATTACAAATCCCAATTCCTCTCAAACTTCTTCTCTTTATTAGTTCATTCTAAACCCTAAAGTTCAATCTTTTCAAAAATTCAAACCAACTCATAAGCCAAAACATTAAAAATGGCCTTAGGAATTCAATTTTTATACCCAAACACCCTCTCACAAACCCTAAAATTTCAATCTTATCCCTTCTCGACAACAACCCATTTCTCCAACAGATTCAAAACCCAAATCTTATGTACAAATAAAAGAAACAATGATGTTGATCTTGCATCAGATTTGGCTACAAAAGTGGCAAAGATAAATATCCATTTAGCCTAAAGAGAAGATGCCATAAAGAAGAGCAAAAAATTACTCCTTACTGAGCTCTGTAACTATTTATCTATAGAAATAGAGGAAGTGAAGAAGAAATGGAGCAAAATGGATCAAGAGAAGAAATGAGTTTTAGTTAAAGGGTTTGTTAACGAATAGGGGGTCAATTTTCACCCTTTGTCTGTTAAGTCTGCTAGAACAATGTCATCTTCAAACCAACCAGTGGAATTTGTATAATATCCATATTTTTTTTAAATTAAATTATATTTATAAATAATAATTATTTTATGAATATTTAATAAAGTTTTGAATAAAAGAATTTTTGGGATTTATTATATTTAAAAAAATATATTTGAAAGTAAAAAAGAAAATATATTTTTCAAAAAAAATTAATTTTAATTTTTAATTAGTGTCATATTATTATGTGTTATTTAATAATTTAATTTTATACTCAGTTATTTAGTTAAATAAATTATTTTAATTATTATTATTGTTATTTTAAGAATTTTTGAAAATTAAATTTATCTTTAAGTAATTTATATAAAATTAGAAAAATATTATTTTTTAAGTTTTAGTATGTTAAAATGAAGTACATTTTACAAGGAATTTACTAACTATTTATTTATAATTTTTGGACTTAAAATGAATTTTCTACAAACTTAAAAAAAAATTAAATAATAGGACCAATCAAAGACTGCCATGTGGCAGCCTCGGATTGGCTGCCAGCAAATTAAAATCTGCTGGAACATGAGGAGAAGCAGAAGAAGGGAAGAAGAAGAAGGGGGAGAAGAGGAAGAAATGGCCGACTTCCGGCGAAACCGGAGGGAGGTGGTCGACACCTCCCATACTACCGTGTAGCATGCCATGAGGAGAGTTTATAGGCACCGATCTTGCTCAATTCCGACCACCAGGTAAGGAGTTATTTCTGATCAAAATAGCTACCATGACCATGTTTGTCAAAAAATTTCAATTAGCCATAACTCTCTCATTTGAACTCCAAATTGAATGATTCTTGTTCTTATGATTTTGTTGATCCTAGCTTTTTTTTGAAACCCATCTTGTCACCTGAAATTCGTCGAAAAATGAGATTGAAAAATGGAACCATCGGACCTTCAATAGTGTATTCCAGCCAATTCCGGCGGTCAATTCCGATAACTCTAATTTTGTTGAATGTAATATCTGTCATTTTATAGTGTAATTATCAATTTTATTTGTTTGGAGAATTTTAAATTTTAATGAGAAGTTTGGAAATTTCAGAAATTTTTCTTTGACTGCAGCAGAATTCAGTGTTAGCCATTACTTGCTCTTAAAGACATATTTGGGTAAAGTGTAAAATATGAAAGTTGTTAATTTATATTCTAGCTATAATTCTGTAAAATGGTTTGATAAGATTCTGAGTATGTGACAAGTTGTGTCTATTTGAGCAAGGCTGGTCCGGATGAGAATTCCTGCAAGGATGCAGTATGTGTTTGTAATTTCTGGGAATGACTGAGGCAGAATTTGTTGAAGTTGTAAACATGAAATATGTTTCTGTGTGTGTTGAGATTATGTCTGTAAAATTT
>CANXYC010304389.1:0-12522 GCA_948193065.1 Aleurites moluccanus | reverse complement strand
GTATATATATATATATATATATATATATATATATATATATATATATATATACCACAAATTATCATTTTATTTTATTATTGTTTATATATATATATATACCACAAATTATCATTTTATTTTATTATTGTTTATACCGAAAATTACAAAGTCAATAATGCAGCTAACAATGCAAATTTTTTTATTATTTTAAAATAGTGGGTTCCGGTTACAATCTAAATGATTCGATACAATAAAAATTACATTGATAGTTTATCAATTATCACTTATAGGACCCAAGTCCAATAAATATATTGGTTAACACCGTCAATTGATCAAAACCAGGGATTTGATTGTAATAAAATAACTTGAAACATCTATATGTAGACTAAAAACCATCAACTGTATTTGCAAGGATATGATATAGAGGCTGACAAAGCCGTCAATTAATAGTGAGAATATAGATTGTTAACCATCAACTCGAAGGAAGGAATAAAAAGCTATTTGGAGTAGAAAGTCTGTCAGGTTTTTTGTATATGTTGTCTAGAGAGACCAAAATAATGCTGAGGAACCTTATTTATAATAAAAAATTTCCAAATCTGAACGTTTGAGTGGAGCATGATTTTTTAGTAGTGGATCAAATCTTAACCGCTCATGAGTGCATGTATTGAATTAGATGGTGGACTAAAGAGCAAAATCGAAGGTGTGGGCCATTATCTAGATCATGAATTTCATTATGGCCGATGTGGCTTTTTCAAGTTTCCAAATTGATGCGCACTTGCCTCTTTTCTGACTTTACAATGAGCTCATTTCACTGGGCTCATATTTGAATTGTATTGGGCTTCTTTATTAGGGCCCAATTGATTATCCATATTGTTTTGGGTCTTAATCTTTTGGATAGGTGTCAGCAATCCCTCTGCAACCCTTCATTTTGCAGCTTAGAAGGTGAGGAGTTACATCTTTTTACACCGCCCTTCTAGGATACTTGACAGCTAAGCGATAGCTGAAAGGACATAAAAGACTCCTCATTCACCTGGAAGTCGAAGAGACGTAAACTCTTCAATTACCTTAGACGTTTAAAAGTGAGTATCACCTTTATTCATTTTTTTACTTTTGCTTTCTGAGTAATCTTTCTTGATTAGCAAATTTCTCCCGATTTCCCTCTTCAAGTTCTTGGTGTTCATCAGTATTTTAAGTAAGTATTCAAGCTACTCTTTTATTTGATCTATTTTCGTTCTATAACTAATCCATTTTTTGTTTGTTTGAATCGGTAAGCAATGGTAAAGTCGAAACAAACCGTAGTTGGAACTCCAAGGGCTACCTTTGATGCTACAACTGAATCAGACGACCCTATTAATCTTTAGGTAATCATTCATTTTGATTCCAGTTATGTCTTGGGGTCAATACTTACTGATCGGGGTAGCAAGTTTGAGCACTTGTTATATGGAAGACATTAGGCTCATAACTTCAACCGAAAAAACTATCTGCATTCATGGACCCAAACTAAGTCTCCCCGATCTTAGCTAACTATGCCCGCCGATTTCTTAGCATGGCACCAACGTCTAACACCAACCTTTTCTGATGAGTGGTGATTCCTTGGGATAGAAAGTATTTTGAATTTTATGCTTGACCGAATCTCTTCTATAAACAATTAATTTTCTCGGCATTATTGTTCTGGTCATCCCAAGTCAATATTTTTACATTTAGTTTTGGAACCATGTCTATTACATTACTTGATTTAATTGTTCTGTTCGGTGTCCCTCTATCATATGATACCGTTGATGCCTCTTTAGAAGTTGATATACCCGATCTTGATATTTCTTTTAGCAAAAATGATTGTAATTACAGTAAATTTTTTTTAGTCTTAATAGGTATTTTGATCCTTCACCGAGCTTTCAACATGTGGCCTTCCTTTTATATTAGGTTGTGCAAGTTTGTGTTTTGCACAGTTCAGTGAAAGTTACAAAGGAACACTTAAAGCTAGCTATGGCTTTTGCCCAAGGTCGAAAACTTGCACTCGGCCCTTACTTTCTTGCGCACATCTATAGATCCATCCATTCTTTTCTCTTTGGGAGTGAGCCTTCATCATTTGGCTCGGTGTTTGGTCCTTTATAGATGGTGCATGTCTAGCTTATAACCTATTTCCCTAAACTTGTTTGTGTCACTCCAACTCTTTCTTTTAGGTCTTTACCCCACTATGGTGACTGGGTTCGAAGTTTTACCTTCAAGGATCAGTCCTTACATCAGGTCTTTTATTTTTTCTATTTGACCAAACAAAGGAGTAACTCTCGGTTTTGCCTATTATGTCCTTCATTATTTGGTCCTAGATGGACTTGTTTCCAATATTCTTCAATGGTTGTTAGAGAGGAATTTACCTTCGAGGAGTGGGCCGAGTCTTAGGCTAGTGCTTTACTGGCTCGGGACCTTTATGTCAGTACAAGCATTGACTCCAAATGTAGGGTATAAGTTTACCACCTGAATATATATGTCAGGCAGTTCGGTCTAATCCAATGCCTTCCTTTTAATCTAACTTATTCTTTTAGTATTGGAGCTTTGGATCGTACACTCATCATCCTATGTCTCATATCAGAAATTAATGATTTAACTTAAGACTGATTGGCTACTATAGTCTTAGATGATCTACTTATGACCTTCGATTGTTCTGAGCTTTATTCGGCCTTGTGGGCTAATCAAGTAAGCGAAAGGATGAATCTAGGAGATGCAAAATTTTACTTCTCCTTTGAAATTATAAAAAAAGACCATATCTGACACTAACTCATCTTATGTTATGCAGGGATCTATATCGACTAAAACAAAAGGTATGCACATATATGAAATCATTGCTTTTGAAAAGTTTTACAGCTTTAAATACAACTACATAGAACCGAAAGAAATGATTCAGCAAGTCCAAGAAGCCCAAACGGAGATCCAAACCAAGGCGAACAGAAAAGTTCTAGCAGATTAAGAAAAAATAGCCAAAAGGAGGCAGGAAGTCTTCACCAAATACGACTTGCTTCAAGATCGGCAAAATTCATCTAAAACAACAACTATATGCCCAAGATGGATTCTTGTCAAAGTTCCTCGGTTTAAATGGCCGAAGATTTCTAATGCTTTATTCAATATAGCAGGCATCCTGAATAGCCAAAGCGAGAGGAGAAAAAGGAATAAAGTTACTTGGTTTGGTTCATGAAATCAATGAGAGTTTATAAGAGAATTTGAAAATCATATTATTGGATTAGTTGTACATATGTTTATATAAGAGGAAAAAATCTAAAATAGAAAGGGTAGCCTAATTATACTCCTAAAATCGTGGATACATATTATAGTTTCCTTTTATACATTTATGTACATTAACACTCCCCCTTAAGCTGGAGTATAAATATTAATCATGTCCAGCTTGTTACAGATATAGTCAAACTGAGCTCCATTCAGAGCTTTTGTAAAAATATTCCTTAACTGTTTCCCTATTTTGATATATTCAATAATGATGATTTTTTGTTGAAGCTTTTCATGAATAAAGTGATGGCCTATTTCAATATGCTTGGTTCGTTCATGAAATACATGGTTTGAAGCAATATGGAGAGCAGTTTGGTTATCACACCATAGTTTAGTAGGAAGGGAGGTCTTAAGACCAACTTCATCTAATAATTGACGCATCCACATAACCTCACAGACAGACTGTGCCATAGTTCTATATTCATATTTAACATTTGATTGAGAGACTATGCTTTGCTTCTTACTTCACCATGATACTAAATTTCCTCCAACAAAAACACAGTATCCTATAGTCGATATCCTATCTACCTTAAAACCTACCCAATCTGCATTTACAAAATATTCAATATATGTATGTCAATGATCACTATACAATAGACCATATCCTGGAGCACCCTTTAAATAGCATAAAATTTGTCCCATATTTTCCCAATGCCTAACAGTCGGAGAGGACATAAACTGACTTACTACACTAACAGAATACGTAAATTTCAGGATAAGTCACTATCAAATAGTTCAATTTCCCAACCAATCTTCTATATATCTCAAGTTTTGAAAAGAACTCATCATCTTCTACAGTACATTGTAGATTCAGAGTCATTGGTTTACTGCAAGGCTTTGCACCTAATTTTTCAGTTTCTGTCAAAAAATCAAGAACATATTTCCTTTGAGACAAGAAAACACCTCTTTTACATCTCGAAACTTCAATTCCCCAAAAGTACTATAACATTCCCAAGTTTTTTGTCTAAAATTGAGTTGCAGAAAGGATTTAAGAGATAGAATGCCAACATTGTGACTTCCAATGATGATAATATCATCGACATATACTACTAACAAAATGAGACCAGCAGTAGATTGTTTATAGAATACAAAATGACCATATTTACTTTTTTGCATCACAAACTCCTAAATTACCTCACTAAATTTACCAAACCAAGTTTAGGGATTTTGTTTTAAACCATATAACAATTTCCTAAGCCTACAAACCTTACCAGACTCACCCTAAGCAACAAAACCATGAGGTTACTCCATGTAGACTTCTTCTTAAAGATCACCGTGAAGAAAAGCATTATTGATATCTAATTGATGCAATGACCAATTGTAAGTGGCTGTCAAAGATATAAATAACTAGACATAAGCTAATTTGGCTATAAAGAAAATGTATCTGAGTAGTCAACCCCATAAGTTTGAGAATACCCTTTGGCAACTAGTAGAGCTTTTAAACAAGCTACAGAACCATTAAGATGAACTTTTACCGAAAACACTCATTTACAACTAATAACTTTCTTATCTAAATGAAGAGATATCAAATCCCATGTACCATTAGTATCTAAAGCTACCATTTCCTCTGTCATAGCAGCATGCTAACCAAGATGAAACAACGCTTCAACAATAATTTTAAGAATAGAAATAGACTCTAAAGAAGAACTGAAACAACGATAGGAAGACCTAAGATTATTATATGATACACAAGAAGAAACAGGTTGAGTGCACTGCAACTTACCTTTGCGAAGAGCAATTGGCATATCGAGATTAGGATCAAAAGTGATGGAAACTAGATCTAATGAAGAAGAAACAGGTTGAGTGCACTGCAACTTACCTCTGCGAAGAGCAATTGGCATATCGAGATTAGGATCAAAAGTGATGGAAACTAGATCTAATGAAGAAGAAACAGGTAGAGGGCGTGAGTCAGTAGTCTTGGATCTCCATGAATAGACATAAATAATAGGAGGTGGAGACCTATCCAATAAGGGAGTAGAAGGCACAAAAGAGGTGGTTTGATGGATAATATATATTAAAAGGTCATCATCTTCCCCCTAAATATCATAACTTGGAATGTCAGAGAAGAAAGGAGTATTCTCAAAGAAAGTGACATCAGCAGACACCATATACCGATTAAAGATTGGAGAAAAACACCAGTAACCTTTCTGAACTCGAGAATATCCTAGAAATATATATTTAAGAGATTTGGGATCAAGTTTGGTAAGTTGAGAATGAATATCACGGACAAAACAAGTACTATCAAAGATACGAGGCTCAACAGGAAATAAAGGTTGAGATGGGAAAAGAATAGTATATGGAATGTCTACTTGAAGAACATAAGAAGGCATTCGATTGATTAAAAAACAAGCAGTAGGCACTGCATCAGCCCAAAAAGACTTAGGGACATTCATTTGGAAAGAAGTGCAAGAGCTTCCTCAACTAAATGACAATTTTTTCTTTCAGCAATCCCATTTTGAGAAGGAGTATCAACACAAGATGATTGGTGAATAATGCCATTTTAAGACATATAGGTTTCAAAAGTGTTTGAGAAATATTCTTTAGAATTATCAATATGTAATATACGTATGAAAGCTTTGAACTGTATTTTACTTTTAGCGCAAAAGATACAAAAGATAGAAAATAACTCAGAACAATTTTCATTAAGTATAACAAAGTTGCAAGAGAAAAATCATCAACAAATGTAATAAAATAATTATAACCAGACTTTGAAGTAGATGGACAGGATCCCCAAATATCATAATGAACTAACTCAAAGGGAGACATAACCCATTTATTGACTCGAGGTAATGATGGTGTTTGGCAAACTGACATGACTCATATTCTAAAGACGATAAAGACTGAAATTGAGAAAATAACTTTTTAAATAGATAAGGAAGGATGACCTAAAGGACGGTGTACTTTAATAGGGGTTAGAGCACCAGAACAGGCAAGAGAGAGTGAAACTTGTTCATCCAAGATGTAGAGACCTCTAAACTCACGAAATCTACCAATAATACGCTTTGTCAAAAGATTATGAAACAAATAATAATGAGGATAGAATATAACAGAACAATTTAATGTGTGAGTAATCTTATTGACCGAAAGTAAATTAAAAGAAAATTTAGATAAACACAAAACAGAGGACAAAGGAAGAGATGAGGTTGGTTTAGCAATTCTAGTACCCACAATGGAAGAGATAGACCCATTAGCTAAAATAACAATAGAAGGATTAGGATGTGACTTAAAAGACGATAGAAGTTTAGAATTACCTGTCATATGATATATACATCCTGAATCAATGATCTATTTGGACGAGGAAGAGACATGACACGTAGGGTTACCTATATCGATAATAGCCGCAACAAAGGAATTAACATATTTTAGTGATGCTTGATATTGAAAGAATTTGACATACTCGTCAATAAATACCAAAATAAATTTCTCAGTTGCCATTAATCAAAATCCTAAAGTCCAAATAGCAAACTTAATTTAACCAAATAATCGCAAGTCCAAAAATTCAAATAGAGTCGAACGGGCTAGATTCACAAATGCCCAAATGTGTTCCACTTATTGAACAGGTTTATTGTCACGACCCGGTTTTCCAAGCCGCAACGGTTCTAGGGCACGGGAGATGCCAATGGCGACCGGCACTCGTAGAACCCATATCAGCCATATCAATCCTATCCATTCAATATAATACATATAAATCACATTCATAATTTCCAATCATTCTATTAATCTGCTATACATTCTGATAATATTTGATATATGAATCCATAAAATATCCCATTTTGTTATATACCATTCATTTTAACAAAACTATCATCAGTTACATTTTCATTTCCTAGCTAACCCGTACATACCTATGGAGCAGCTAGATTATGAACACCAAAATAAATATTGTTCAAAATAAAGGAACTGTAAATACATCTGAAATCTGTGGCAGAATTTCGAGAGAAGTAGAAGTTTGGATTCTGTATCTCTAATCCTCTCCTAAAAGGGAAATAATGAAAAGGGGTGAGTATAGATGATACTCGGTGAATTCACATGCATCGCAATAAATAATAGACATTATATAGCAAAGGTATCAATCAATAAGATAATAGGGTACCGATTCAATGTCAAGGTACAATAAATCCAACAATTCAACATATAAGTTTGGTATCATATATCGGAAGACATATACAATGATGGACTGCATGAAAAGAAATCATACAATCTCCAAACAATCAAATGCGTTGGACCATATGGTCCTAGATCATCCATATCAGGGCAAATAAGCATAAGGCTGATCAAGCCCTATGACCGGGACCATAACCCTTCCCAGCTAGGGTACAAATATACAATGTGCATAAGGTCGACAGTATTTCCCCACTCCCCTGTCGAATCGGAAGTTCTATCACAACCATATCAAGGTCAATAACAAGGGTTACCATTAACAACAATGGCATCTGGATACAATCAATCATTTCGGTATCAATCATATCAATATTCAATATCAATAATGGCCATGCCATGTACAATATCCAAAATCAATCAAAGGTTGGTATTAGGATAGTTTCATATGTCAAAAATGAGGTTCAACATCTAAATGGTAGGTATCAATGAATCAAGGTTGCATAACAGTATAAAGGTTGATTTAACAAAGAAATGTGGATACAAATTTAAAAGAAATCCAAAGGTAACACAAACTCATGGTTCATCCATTTGGGGTTTTTCCCAAATGGTGTCCAACAAATCAATTAAGCAAATTTAATAGGATAAATGATGCATGTAGAACTCACCTCAACTCTCCAACAATCAATCAATTAGCCAATCTCACCAATTTCCTCCAAAAATCCCCAATTTGGCTACTAGGAGAATTCAGTTTCCAAAATCTATAATTTCACATCAAATTGGTCATCAATTAAGTGTTCTCTTATACTAAATTCACTATTTCTATCATTAATTTATGAATCCCATAAACAATTTATCACATTATCTTTCAAAGTTCCAATTAAACCCTAGAGTTTAGGGATTTCAAATAATTAGTGTTAATCTATGTAAAATAACACTAAACACATTTATTCTAACTTAAATAATATCTATTTATTAAATAAAAACTAACAATCAATCACTTACCTCAAATGAGTTTCAATGGCAGAAATTATCCTTCACTGCCTCAAAATATTTCCCAGCTCTATCCACAGGCTTAAGATGAAATAATATAGTCACAAAATATTTCTATGGGTTTTCCACGAAATTTTTCCAGAAATTTTGATGGAGAAATCCTGAAATCGATGAAGAAGATGAAGAAACAGTGTCTGGCTCCTCTAGAAGAAAATACAAGCACGATGGAACAGAGATGGAGAAAATAATAAGTTTAGGTATTTTAATTCCTCTGTTACTGCCCCTATATAATAAGTTACTGCTTCTTAAATATAGGTTACTGCCTCAGTAATGGAATTAATTAAATTTCGCTCCACTATTCTAGATCTGCTGTTCCAGCTCGCGAGTTCGCCAGCTCGCCAATCCCAGCTCGCCAATGCTTCTTCGCATTGCCGGCTCGCCATTTCACTTCGCATAAGCCAACTCGCATATGCCTCTTCGCCAAACCCTCTTCACACTTCCTCTTCGCCTTTCCTCTTTGCATTTTCTCTTCGCCATTTCCTCTTCACATTTCCTCTTCGCCATTTCCTCTTCGCATTTCCTCTTCGTACTTTCTCTTCGTATTTCCTCTTCGCACTTCCTCTTAGCATTTCCACTTCGCATTTCCACTTTGCACTTCCTCTTCACCATTTCCTCTTCGCACTTCCTCTTCTCTATTTCCTCTTCGCAATGCCGGCTCGCTATTGCCTTGTTGTAATGCCAGTTCACCATTGCCTCTTCGCAAATGCCGGCTCGCCACTTCCTCCTTGCATTTCCCACTTCGCATTCTCACTTTGCATTCTCCTCTTCACACTTCTAGCTCACACTTCTTCTTCGCACTCCCACTTCGCATTTTCCACTTTGCGTGGCCAACTCGGCAAGGCCAGCTCGCCAATGTTGGCTGGAAAGCACTTACCCCAACTTACGCAATTCACTACTGACCTGTAAATTCCTAACTTCCAGCACTTAGAATATATTTTACAAATTTGAGAGCTCAATCTATCAATCAATATCTTACACTAAAATTTTTCATTCTCATTTACAATTATTATTCAAATAATTAAATAAGTAAAAAATCATACTTATTGCAAAATAATTTAATTCAGCCAAGTAAAATTTAAAATTATTCACACCCATATGTATTCAAAATGACATATGAAAAATGGTAAGTGTTACATTCTCCCTCTCCCCCCCCCCCCCCCCCCTTCAATTAAATTTGTCCTCGAATTTAAATAACACCTAACTCAAAACTGAAAAAGAGATGGGTATCTATTCCGCATCTCCCGCTCACTCTCCCATGTACACTCTTCTATTGACTGGTTCCTCCATAGCACCTTAACCATCGGGATCTCTTTGTTCCGAAGCTTTCTAACCTGTTGATCAATAATCTCCACCGGTAGCTCCTCATATGATAAATCCTCACTGAGATCCACATCTTGCATCTCCAAAATGTGTGGTGGATCCGAAATATATTTTCGCAGCATCGATATATGGAAGACCGGATGTACATGGCTCATACTGGATGGAAGAGCCAATCTATAGGCTACATTACCTATCCGCTCAAGTATCTCAAAAGGGCCAATAAATCTCGGTGACAGTATGCCTTTCTTCCTAAATCTCATAACTCCACTCATCGGTAAGATCTTTAGGAAGACATGATTACCAATAGAAAATTGTACATCTTTTCTTTTCGGATCCGCATAACTCTTCTGCCTACTGAAGGTAGTCTTCATCCGCTATCGGATTATAGGAACCTTCTCCATAGTCTTTCTAATCAGTTTGGGTCCCTCTAGCTGCTTCTCTCCATGCTCTACCCAACACACTGGTGATCTGCACTTTCTACCATATAGTGCTTCAAATGGAACCATACCAATCGAAGAATGGTAACTATTATTGTAAGAGAATTCGATCAATGGCAGATAATAGTCCCAACTACCTTTAAAATTCAAAACACATAACCTGAGCATATCCTCTAAGGTTTGAATCGTACTCTCGGACTGCCCATCAGTTTGTGGATGGAAAGCAGTACTAAACCGCAGTTGGGTACCCAAAGCCTCCTGAAACTTCTACCAAAACTGTGTTGTAAACTTTGTACCCCGATCAGATATAATCACCAATGGGACTCCATGAAGATGCACAATTTCATCAATATACACTTGCGCATACTGAGCTGCTGAATAGTTAGTCTTAACCCCCAAAAAGTGTGCAGACTTCGTCAATCGATCCATAATAACTCATATAGAGTCATACCCCTTCGAAGTCCGAGGTAGACCAACTATGAAGTCCATGGTAACCTGTTCCCATTTCCATTCTGGCAGCTCTATCTCCTGAAGTAGCCCTGATGGCTTTTGATGCTCAAACTTAACCTGCTGACAAGCTAAGCATTTTGATACAAAATGAGCTACATCTTTCTTCATCCCAGGCCACTAATAAATATCTCTAAGATCATGGTATATCTTGGTAATACCTATATGTACACTATAAGCAGAATGGTGTGCCTCTCGGATAATCCTATCCCGCAGCTCATCACAATTAGGTACACAGATACGTTTCCCACACCTCAAAATCTTATCATTAATAGTGAACTCGGTCATTCGTCCACTCTGAACCTCTCCCTTCAATTTTGAAAGATAGGGATCTCTATCCTGGGCTACTTTAATATCATCAATCAACAGTGACCTTGCCCAAAACTGGGCTATCAGAGCCTGGTTCCGATCCTGGGAACCCAAATCCATCTCTACTCCACAAGCAGCCAACTGCCTCAAATCTCAGATCAATGGCCTCCGGCCAACCACAATGTGAGCATGACTCCCCATTGATTTCCTGCTCAAGGCATCCAACACTACATTGGCCTTCCCTGGGTGATAGAAAATCTCACAATCATAATCTTTTAGAAGCTCAACCCATATTTGTTGCCTCAGATTCAGATCCTTCTGCTGAAATATATACTGTAGATTTTATGCTCAGTATATATCTCACGTTTAGCCCCATATAGATAATGCCTCCAAATCTTCAAGGCAAAGATAACTGCTGCCATCTCAAGATCATGAGTAGGATAATTTGCTTCATGCTTCTTTAACTGGTGAGAAGCATAAGCAATCACCCTACCAATCTGCATCAGAATACACCCTAGGCCAATCCTTGAAGCATCACAATACACAGTATACTTCTCCTCCTCCACAGGTAATGCCAAAACCAGAGCACTGGTAAGGTAATATTTCAGAGTTTGAAAACTCCGATCATATTCATCTGTCTAGACATATCGCTCCTGCTTTCTCATTAATCTAGTAAGAGGAGCAGTAATATGGGAGAAGTCTTTCACAAACCTCCGATAATATCCAGCCATACCCAGAAAGCTACGTACTTCTGAAAAATTGGTAGGCTGGGACCAATTGGCAACCGCTTCAATCTTCTGAGGGTCTACCATAATACCCTCCTTACAAATGACATGCCCCCAAAAGCATACTTTTGATAACCAGAATTGACACTTTGATAATTTAGCATACAGCTGATGCTCCTGAAGTGTCTACAAAACAATCCTCAAATGCTCTCTGTGTTCCACCTCACTCTTGGAATAAATAAAAATGTCATCAATGAAGACGATGACAAACCTATCCAAATAAGAACTGAACACTCTGTTCATCAAATCCATGAAAGCCGCTGGAGCATTTGTCAACCCGAATGGCAATACCAAAAACTCATAGTAGCCATAACGAGTTCTAAAAGTAGTTTTGGGTATATCTCCACTCCGAATCTTCAATTGATGATACCCAGACCACAAATCAATCTTCGAAAAATGGCTAGCGCCCAGCAGCTGATCAAACAAGTCATCGATCCGTGGCAACGGATACTTGTTCTTTACTGTGACTTTATTCAACTGCCTATAATCGATACACATCCGCAAGGAGCCATCTTTCTTTCTCACAAACTAAACTATTGCACCCCACGGAGAACTACTAGGTCGAATGAATCCTCTATCCAATAGCTCTTGTAACTGAACCTTCAGCTCCTTCAGTTCTGCCGGAGCCATCCTATAAGGTGGAATGGATATCGGATCTATGCCTGCATGCACCTCAATCTCAAACTCAACCTCCCTATCAGGGGGCAATCCTGGCAATTCCTCAGGAAAAACGTCAGGAAACTCCTGAACTACCGGTATCT
>CANXYC010304382.1:0-13816 GCA_948193065.1 Aleurites moluccanus | reverse complement strand
GTGGAAGCATAAAATTGGTTCGTGAAATTAATAGACCTAGGGAACGTGTTGCTTAGAGATAAGGACACTCCTTTATGATCCTTGTAAGGGTTATCCAAAGAACTTAATGAGTTTATGTTAATGTCTTAAGATCACGAGAGTAGATTTAAGTTTAGCATAAATATTTGTAATTCGCCTTGAGAGAGGGTTTAACATAATTTTGGAAAACTTGGTCATTAATCCTAGATAATCGAATCTAATTAAGGAGAACGTCAAGATTGGATGATTGCCTATTGATGAAATCTTAACCCTAGTTTTTACAAATCATATTTTCTCTTTCAAGTTCATTATCTTACTTTTATTCTTAACTTGTTTGCTAAAAATTCACCCAACCTTATTATTTTCCAAATAATAGCAATAATTGGGAGTGATTCGTTGATATCCCCTTCCTTGTGGGAACGATACTTACTCATCATTATTACTTGCCACGCGACCTGTATACTTGCAGTACCGCAAAGTCGTAACACTACCCTGTTGGAGCGGTAGCTCTGTCAAATCACATTTGAACCATAATAGGTATAGAACAAATCAATAGATACCATTAAATAACAATGGTATCACCAAGTATCAGTATCTTAATATCAGTCAGTTCAAGTTGCAATATAAACAATGGAATGACAATAACAAGTAGATATACAATGGCAATAGGTTTGGCAACTAACAATGGAATAGAACATAGGTTTGTCATACATAAATAAAAGGTTGGCACAATTGGCACACCAATATTGCTGGCGATGATGGCATTCAAATGGTAGGCTTATGGATGAAATCAATGGTAGGTCTATGGATTTGAACTAGGCATTTCATCGAACACATGGAGTGCAACAATGGAGGGACATTTTGGTATGGTTTTGGTACAACATTGAAATTGCCCCAATATCAATCAACAAACGCACAATGTAGGTTATTCAATAGGTATTTGATTTCCAACAATAAATATCATATAAAGGATCAAAATGGCATGGAAAACCAAAGGAAAAACAAGAACAATTCAAAGCAAAAACACCTTAATGGCATTCGACCAAGGTGGGGTTTTTGGGGAAGGTTTCCATTCAACATTTCAATGTATTAGACATGTCAAATGATGCATATTAAACTCACCTAGCACTCCAAATAGGCTAACAAAATTGATTTGCCTTCAAAACTTTCAAAGTAGGCAAAATAAGAAATCTTCCTCACTTTGATTTTCTACATCAAACCAACCATAAATAATCCATCAATTAACTTCCAATTAACATATTGTCACACCCCAACACCACTGCTGCGACCGTCGTAGGGCAAGGGTAGGCATGAGGCCACCATAAACCCGTAGAACCTTTAGCTAAACATGTCTCATACATAATAGCATACACTTATTGAATGCAAATATCATATCTTATAAATTATCATCTATAATCATAACATCTCCACTTGTTCCCTATTGATCAAAAGACAACAATTCTAACATCAATATGGAACAAAGGAGAAACTACAAATGTCATCCGTGGCAACAAAATCATCCATTCATATCTATCTATGGAGCTCTAAAACAGTACTTCTCAATAGACAAATTTATATATACATAACAAAAATAATATTTAGCATAATTACATCCAAGCTTCTTGTGAAGAAGAAATAAAAAAGCTCTATCCTCTGGATTAGCTCTCTCTCGAGCTACACTAGCACCTGAAATCCACAGAAGAGGAATGAGCCTTCAACTCAATAAGATATGAATTACATAATGCGTTAAGTAAATCAAGATTCTGAGTGTCAAATCATGAATATATATACATACATATACATATACTGGGCATGAAAGAATCATAAGCTTATTCTTGAAAAAGAATATGAGTGCTTACAACAAATAGCACTATCAAAATCATATCATAAATCAAACTATGGTTCTCATTTAGAACATAAGAATGCCTATAAAGGATGACATTATCAAATCACATATAAGATAGAGCTGATATCATATCATACGTATCAGTAGCCTTACTACCTTAACGTGCACATATGCTTGCGCGGGCATATGCCTAGAGCTCATGGCCCCCTCTAGGTGGAACACTGATAAAAACCCTATCAGCTAGGCTCCCATTGTGCACATGGACCAATGAATTTACTCTCATTGGGAAAAGCATTCTATACTTATGCATGTCATAAGTCATCATAATAAGAGATTCACAAAAATTCAGCTTTGGTCAAGAGACCATATATCATACATATCAAAAGCTTGTTCATGATCTTGGTTCAAGAAGGTAACCAAATCATTTATACATTAAATGTTTACATGAAGAAGGTAATCTAATAAAGAATTCATATCATAAAGCATATACATGAATATTTAATAATTTATCTCATAGGAGAAATATACATTTATGTATTTCATAACTTACCTCCCAGCAATTCTTTCCACAATATAGATCAACACTTGACTAATTAACTGGCCTCATCCAATCCTCGAATTGTCCAAACCTAAACAAATCTCCAAATTTATAAATTAGGGTTTCCTCAATTAATAATGCATAACATGGTTCCTTAAAACTTTAACCATTTTATAGTCTCTATTATTGATCCCTAACATCAATTTAATTTATCTCTTAAGAAAAATTGAAATTATGAACGTAGTCACTATTCACATCACTATTCATCAAATTCATAAATTTCTTATATCTTTCATATCAACCATAATTAATAGCCTTAAATGTTCTTAACCGGTTATATATATAACTCATAATAATTATTCTAACTACTAAAAATCTTAGTCTATAAGAAAAATGGAGTTCGGAGAAAATCACCTTATTTCCCCAACTGAGTCCTTGAAGAATCTTAACTTTGGAATGATGACTGAAACCTTCTTAAATGAGAGAATATAATGATTTAATGCATTAATTCTGAGTATTAATGTACTAAAACACAAGTGGAACTGATTAGAGAAGAAATGAAGAAGAAAGAAGAAAAGAAAGAAATTATCATGAAAAGAAAAGGGCTACTGCCTCTCCATTAAATAGGCTACTACCTT
The DNA here is from genome assembly GCA_948193065.1 of Aleurites moluccanus. NCBI lineage: Eukaryota > Viridiplantae > Streptophyta > Magnoliopsida > Malpighiales > Euphorbiaceae > Aleurites > Aleurites moluccanus. Next base: position 10,776 of record CANXYC010304382.1, on the reverse strand, counting down.
GCTAAATCCCACTTCGCTGAATTCCCACTTCGCCAAATATCACCCCGACAAAGGCCACTCCGCTGAATTCTCACTCCGCAAAATGCCACCTCGGCAAAGGCCTATTTGCCAAATCCTCTTCGCCAAATCCTTTTCACCTAATCCTCCTCGCCAAAGGCCACTTCGCCAAATCCTCTTTGCCAAAGGCCACTTCGCCAAATCCTCTCCGACAAATCCTCTTCAGCAAAGGCCACTTCACCAAATCCTCTTCGCCTAATCCTCTTCGCTAAATCCACCTCACAGAATTCCACTTTGTGGAATTCTATCTCGCCAATTCGCACTACCTGTTCTGCCAAGCTGCGAAACCTCCTTGCCAACTCACACTAGACCATCTCGCAATCGAGCTAAAATTTCCATTCTCCTCAATTCTACAACTGTCTATAAAACACATAAAGAAACATTTCTTACGCTTACACTTAAATCGCTCAGCTACTAATATTATCAAATAAATAATAGCATACTCAGACTTTCTGCAAGAATTAGCGAACCACTCATGCTCTAGTCGAGGAAACATATTTCCTCTCAAATACAAAATTCACAACTATCAACAGACTTAAGATAAAATATAAATCTAAAATTTATATATATATATATATTCACACTTATCCACATATTCTGTGAAATCACAATACTGACTCACAGAAATCTTACCCAAACACAATTTATAAGGTTTTTCAAAATATCAATCTGGTCACAACAAACATTCATAACAACAAAAAATAAAAATAAAAATAAAAAAAAATTACATAGGTATTACATTCTTTCCCCTTAATTAAATTCATCCTCGAATTTAAGAATTCACTTAATCTTGAAACAGGTGGGGATATCTAACTCGTATAGCTAGCTCACTTCCTAAGTGCACTCTCTATTACTTGATTCTTCCATAAGACCTTAACCATTTTTATCTCTTTGTTCCTTAGATTTTTGACCAATTTATCAACAATTGCCACAGGAACCTCCTCATAAGTCAAGTCTTGTTGAAGATCCACGGCTTGAACTTATAACACATGAGAAGAATCTGTCACATACTTCCGAAGCATTGACACATGGAAGACTAGACGCACACTGTCCAAATTCGGTGGCAAGGTTAACCTATAGGAAACCTTTCCAACTTTATCCAAGATCTCAAATGGTCCAATATACCTTGGAGATAACTTGCCTTTCTTGCAAACCTTAAGACTCCCTTCATAGGTGAGACCTTTAAGAACACTAAGTCTCCAACCACAAACTGAAGGTCTTTTCTCCTTGGGTCCGATAACTCTTCTGCCGACTGAAAGCTGTCTTTAATCTTTCCTGTATGAGTGGAACCTTCTCTACTGTATACTAAATCAATTCAGGCCCTTCTATATGCTTCTCTCCCACTTCATTCCAACACAAATGAGACCTACACCTCCTACCATACAAAACTTCATAGGGAGACATCTGAATAGTTGAGTGATAACTATTGTTGTAGGCAAACTCTATCAATGCCAAGTGCTTATCCCAATTTCCTCCAAAATCTAGAATACACATCCATAGCATATCTTCTAGATTTTGGATAGTTCTCTCGGACTGCCCATCTATTTAAGGATGAAAAACTGTGCTGAAATCAAGTCGAGTGCCCATAGACTCCTGCAATTTCTGCCAAAATCTTGAAGTGAATTGGGTACCTCGATCGGATATAATAAAAACTAGTATTCCATGAAGTCTCACTATTTCATCAACATAAATCTGTGCATACTGCGAAGCTGAGTAGGTTGTCTTGACTGACAGAAAGTGAGTTAACTTTGTCAATCATTCCACAATTACCTATATTGAGTCATATCCACTTGAATTCCTTGGCAACCCCATAACAAAGTCCATGGTTATTCTCTCCCATTTCCATTCTGGTAAAGGCAATTGTTGCAGTAGACCCGAAGGTTTATGATGCTCAAATTTCACTTGTTGGCAAGTCAAACATCTTGCCACAAACTCAGCCACATCCTTTTTCATTCCACTCCACCAATAGGAATCCTTAATGTCATAATACATCTTCATTGCACCTAGATGCACATTATACTTAGCATGATGTATTTCCTTAAGAATCATATCCCTCAAACCGTCAACTGCTGGAACACATAGCCTGTTACCGAGCCTTAACATGCCATCAGTCACCACAAATCCTGGAGCCTTTTCTGATCCCGTATCGTTCTTTAGATTCACCAACTGAAGGTCTTTGTCCTGAGTTTTTCTAATATGCTCCATGAGAATCGGCTTGATCTGGAAGTAAGCTAAAAGCACTCCTGAATTTGACAAATTCAAACTGATTCCCGAATCATACAATTCCTGTATTTCCCTCACTAATACTCTTCTGCTCACTTGGACATGGGCTAAGCTCCCTAAAGACTTCCTACTCAAAGCATCAGCCACAACATTGGTTTTTCCTGGATGATATAAGATTTCATAGTCATAATCTTTAAGCAATTCAACCCAGCTTCATTGCCTAAGATTAAGATCTTTCTGCTGAAATATATATTTCAAACTCTTATGATCTGTGAAGATCTCACACCTTTCTCCATACATATAATGTCTTCATATCTTCAAAGCAAACACAACTGCAGCCATTTCAAGATCATGGGTTGGATAATTCACCTCATGCTTCCTCAACTGCCTAGAATCATAGGCTATCACTTTTCCATGCTACATAAGGACACAACCAAGTCCTACTCTCGATGCATCACAATACACTGCATATCCTTCTTCACCAGACGACAAGGCTAAGATAGGTGCCATGGTGAGACAAACTTTTAACTTCTGGAAACTCTTATCACATGCATCTGACCATAGAAATTTCACTTGCTTCTGGGTAAGCTTACTCAAAGGAGCTACAATCTTGGAGAAGTCTTGAACAAACCTTCTATAGTAGCCTGCCAAACCCAAGAAACTTCTAACTTCCGAAACATTTGTAGGTCTAATCCAATTCAGAATTGCATCCACTTTCCTAGTATTAACTTTAAGCCCATCATTACTCACTATGTGTCCTAGAAAGCCCATACTCGAAAGTTTAGCAAACAGCTAATGCTCTCTCAAAGTCTGCAACACAATTCTAAGATGCTCTCTATGCTCTTCTTCACTTTCTGAATACACAAGAATGTCATCAATAAACACGATGACAAACTTATCTAAAAATGGCTTGAACATCCGGTTCATCAAGTTCATAAATGCAGCTGGTGTATTAGTCAATTCAAATGGTAATACTAGAAACTCATAGTGACCATATCTTGTTCGGAAAGCTATTTTTAACACATCCTTATTCCGAATCCTCAATTGATGGTAACCTGGTCTCAAGTCTATCTTGGAGAAATAACTTCACCCTGCAACTGATCAAATAAATCATCTATTCTTGGCAAAGGATACTTATTCCTGATAGTTGCTTTGTTGAGCTACCTGTAATCTATGTATAATCTCATAGAACCATCCTTCTTCTTCACAAAGAGTACCGGTGCACCCAAAGGTAAACTGCTAGGTCTGATGAATCCTTTGTCAAGTAAATCTTGTAATTGAGTCTTTAACTCTCTCAATTCTACTGGTGCCATATGATATGGAGGAATAGAAATCGGATCTGTGCCAGATAGCAACTCAATACCGAATTCTATCTCTCTATTTGGTGGCAACCCCGGTAACTCTTCAGGAAATACATCCGGAAACTAATTAACAACAGGAATCTGCTCCAAACCTTTTATTTCCTTTTGAGTATCTTGGACGTAAGCCAAATATCCTTGGCACCCTTTCCTCATCAATCTCTTCACCCCTAAGGCTGATATGATATTATATGGTGCTTCACTCCGTTCCCCTTGGAACTCAAACTCCTCACCCGAAGGTAGCTTGAAAACTAACTTCTTCCCATTGCAATCTATGGTTGCATAATATTTGGACAACTAATCCATGCCCAAAATCACATCAAATTCTAACACAAGCAAAACAATCAAATCTACTTCTAAACTTTTACCACTTATGCTAATCACACAAGATGGATAGAAATCATGAACTTCAATCTCTTCCTCTAAAGGAGTCGATACTACCAAAGCATTCTTAAGAATTTCATATGGCACACTCAATTTCTTAGCAAAACATGAAGAAACAAACGAATGCATAGCTCTTGAATCAAATAACACTCTAGCATTCAAAGCCTGAATAGGAAGAATACTTGTGACCACAGTATTAGAAGTTTGGGCCTCTTGTTGTGTAAGAGCAAACACTCTTCCTCTACCTCTACCCATAGGTGCCTGACCGGTAGCTTGATTACAAGTCTGACTTGAACCTCTACCTACCTCCTGAGTCCTACCCAACATACCACTGCCAACGCTGGACTGCTGACCCACACTCCTCTCCCTAACCATCTGAACTGTAGTCTGAGAAGACTGGGATCTAGCTCCAAAAGAAGGTTGTTGACAATCCTTAAGCAAATGACCATGCTGTCCATATCCATAACATGCACCTGACCCGAAGAAACAAGGCTTTCTATGAAGCTTACCACACGTAGGACAAGAAAGATTAAAAGTTTTAGGTGGTGCAGAACTGGTTGTACCATAGCTCATCTGTGAAGCAAATCTAGAGGGATTCAGTCTCTGCTAGAATCTCCTTAATGGCCCTCTATATCCGCTCTGGGAAACTGATTGGTGCGAGATATTCATACTTTTTACCCCGCTATCCTGCCTGGAGGAACTTCCAATCTTAGCCTTCTTCCTCTCTTCCCTTTCATATCTAACCTCCATTTCTCTATTCTCTATTACTCTAGCCTTATCCACAAGTTTAGAGTAAGAGTCAAACTCAAAAGTAGCCAAAAATTTGAACAATGGAGCTATAAGTCCTCTACCGAACCTCTGAATCCAAGCTGCTTCCATAGGCATAAGAGCTGGAGAAAACTTGCTCAACTGACTAAACCTCCTTGCATACTCAGACACAGTCATACCAGGAGTCTGAACCAACCTCTCAAACTTAATAGACTTAGCATCCCTTACACTTTCTAGAAGAAACTCATTAAGAACCAACTCCTTGAATCTCTCCCAAGACAGCTCTTCATTACCCCTAAGCATGATTGAAATACTCTGCCTAAACCAATCTTTAGCTTCGGCCTTCATCAAATATCCTACAAACTCAATTGCTCTATTACTAGGAATCCTTAAAATCTGAATTTTCTCTTCTATTTCCTCAAGAAAATCTATAGGATCTACCTCACCTTTGTACTCTGAAGGCTTGAGCTTCATGAATCTCTCAAACGAAACTTCCTCAACCTGAGGTACCACTACTGGTGGGGGTGGAGGAACTACTAGAGGAACTGGAACATTAGGAACTACCTGCACGGGAGGAGCCTGCTACTGCCTCTGCTGAGTAATGAACTCAGCTAACACCTCATAGTTCCTCTGCAACTGATCCAACCGCTGAGCCATATGAACCACATTTACCTGTGGCTCTAGAGGAACATCATCACCTCTAACTCCACCCACGGATCCTTCTTCAGAAGGTATCTCTCTTCTAGGAAGGCCTCTACCACGTCCTTTTCCTCGTCTCAAAGGCATCTCGATACTAATAAGAGAAACAAAATAAACTCAGACTCAAAACACATGATTAACGCAGGTCTATACCAAAGGAATACACAATATTGACGTGACATGAATCCTATGCTCCGTAGTCATCTTAATCAAGCACTTATACAAGGAACTTGCACATCTATCTATCTATCTATCTTATAATTATAAACCTATAGCTCTGATACCACCTCTGTCACACCCCAACACCACCGGTGCGACGGTTCTAGGGCAATGGTAGGCATAAGGCCACCATAAGCCCGTAGAACCCTTAGCTAAACATGTCTCATACATAATAGTATACACTTATTGAATGCAAACATCATATCTTATAAATTATCATCTATAATCATAACATCTCCACTTGTTCCCTACCGATCAAAAGACAATAATTCTAACATCAATATGGAATAAAGGAGAAACTACAAATGCCATCCGTGGCAATAAAATCATCCATTCATATCTATCTACGGAGCTCTAAGACATTACTTCTCAATAGACAAATTTATATATACATAACAAAAATAATATTTAGCATAATTACATCCAAACTTCTTGTGAAGAAGAAATCAAGAAGCTCTATCCTCTGGATTAGCTCTCTCTCGAGCTACACTAGCACCTGAAATCCACAGAAGAGGAATGAGCCTTCAACTCAATATGATATGAATTACATAATGCGTTAAGTAAATCAAGATTCTGAGTGTCAAATTATGAATATATATACATACATATACATATACTGGGCATGAAAGAATCATAAGCTTATTCTTGAAGAAGAATATAAGTGCTTACAACAAATAGCACTATCAAAATCATATCATAAATCAAACTGTGGTTCTCATTTGGAACATAAGAATGCCTGCAAAGGATGACATTATCGAATCACATATAAGATAGAACTGATATCATATCATACGTATCAGTAGCTTTGCTACCTTAACGTGCGCATATGCTTGCGAGGGTATATGCCTAGAGCTCATGGCCCCTTCTAGGTGGAACACTGATAAAAACCCTATCAGCTGGGCTACCATTGTACATATGGACCAATGAATTTACTCTCATTGGGAAAAGCGTGCTATACTTATGCATGTCATAGCTCATCATAATAAGAGATTCGTAAAAATTCAGCTTTGGTCAAGAGACCATATATCATACATATCAAAGGCTTGTTCATAATCTTGGTTTAAGAAGGTAAACAAGTCATTTATACATTAAATATTTACATGAAAAAGGTAATCCAATAAAGGATTCATATCATAAAGCATATACATGAATATTTAATAATTTATCTCATAAGAGAAATGTACATTTATGTATTTCATAACTTACCTCTCAGCAATTCTTTCTACAATACAGATCAACACTTGACTAATTAACTAGTCTCATCCAATCCTCGAATTGTCCAAATCTAAACAAATTTATAAATTTATAAATTAGGGTTTTCTCAATTAATAATGTATAACATGGTTCCTTAAAACTTTAATCATCTTATAGTCTCTATTATTGATCCCTAACATCAATTTAATTTATCTCTTAAGAAAAATTGAAATTATGAACGTAGTCACTATTCACATCACTATTCATCAAATTCATAAATTTCTCGTATCTTTCATATCAACCATAATTAATAGCCTTAAATATTCTTAACATGTTCTATATATAACTCATAATAATTATTCTAACTACCAAAAATCTTAGTTTATAAGAAAAATGGAGTTTAGAGAAAATCACCTTATTTCCTCAACTGAGTCCTTGAAGAATCTTGACTTTGGAATGATGACTGAAACCTTCTTAAATGAGAGAATATAATGATTTAATGCATTAATTCTGAGTATTAATGCACTAGAAAATAAGTGGAACTGATTGGAGAAGAAATGAAGAAGAAAGAAGAAAAGAAATAAATTATCATGAAAAGAAAAGGGCTACTGCCTCTCCATTAAATAGGCCACTGCCTCGCTAAATCCCACTTCGCTGAATTCCAACTTCGCTAAATGCCACCTCGGCAAAGGCCACTCCGCCGAATTCCCACTTCGCCAAATGCCACCTCGACAAAAGCCACTCCGCCAAATGCCACCTCCGCAAAGGCCTATTTGTCAAATCCTCTTCGCCAAAGGCCACTTCGCCAAATCCTCTTTGCCTAATCCTCCTCGCCAAAGGCCACTTCGCCAAATCCTCTTCGGTAAAGGCCACTTCGCCAAATCCTCTTCGACAAAGGCCACTTCTCCAAATCCTCTTTACCTAATCCTCTTTGGCAAAGGCCACTTCACCAAATCCTCTTTGCCTAATCCTCTTCGCCAAATCCACCTCGCAAAATTCCACTTCGCGGAATTCTATCTCGCCAATTCGCACTACCTATTCTACTGAGTTGGGAAACCTCCTTACCAACTCGTATTAGACCATCTAGCAATCGAGCTAAAATTTTCATTCTCCTTAATTCTACAACTGTCTATAAAACACATAAAGAAATATTTCTCACGCTTACACTTGACTCGCTCAGCTACTAACATTATCAAATAAATAATAGCATACTCAGACTTACTGCAAGAATTAGCGAACCACTCATGCTCTGGTAGAGGAAACATATTTCCTCTCAAATACAAAATTCACAACTGCCAACAGACTTAAGATAAAATATAAATCTAATATATATATATATATATATATATATATATATATATATATATACACATATTCTGTGAAATTACAATACTGACTCACATAAATCTTACCTAAACATAATTTCTAAGATTTTTCAAAATATCAATTTGGTCACAACAAACATTCATAACAACAAATAAAAAATAAAAAATAAAAAAAAAATTACACAGGTATTACACATACTCTAAACTCAATTAACATAAACTAAATCAAAATCAAATAGCCAAATCATACAACTTATGTTTAGGGTTTCAATTTGAGAAAAAGTCTCCAAATGCATCAATTGATGCGATTAAACACAAAATCCATTCTAATCGCCATTTAAAACATCTAAACCAAACATTGAACTAAACAAATCACTTCCTTACCTTGGATTGAAGTTCCACCCGAAAATCACAAGTCACTAGTTCTTAAAATTCTTTGATTTTCCAAGCAAACCTAGGTTGGAAATCAAAGAATCAAAGGTAGTTTTCAAGTTTTCTTTAGGTTTTCTTAAGAAATTTGCATGAAATCTTTGGTGGAGGATGGCTATATGGTTCGGCCAATATTAAGAAGAAGGAGAAGAATGGCTAAAATTTCCTAAGGCATGCTTATATACTAAGTTAAGAATGGCAAATTGCATTTAAGTCCTTAAACTTTTCATAAATTAAACTTTGACCCCAACTTCTTTTGTGATTTATTTTGACAATTCTGTTGGGATTTAGATTTCAAAGTGGGGATTCAAATAACTTAATTTTATTTATACTTTATTATAAAAATAGTTTCAGGGTCATTTTGAAACTCAGACAGTCTGTTTTCCACTATACCCCTAAAGTTCTACTTATTTATGATTTTTCCATTACTTACTTTTTCAGTGTTCCTAAACATTTTTCACCTCTTTCTTTTCACCATAATTACACATATATTTATATGATTCTTTACCCCCTGGTCAGAATCAGAAATTCATCTGTCGACCGGACTGCTATTTTTTCAGCAGTGTTATTGATGCTGACATTTTCCGGGATAGTAACTCATATGCATTATAACTATGTCTCAAAAATTATCTTTAGTTATTTCAGTGATTTCAAACCAATAACTAATTATAATAACATTCATTGATAGTAAGCTTTCCTAGGGTATTACAGTATTAGAAGTGAAATTTTCTTCTACAGGTTGAGTTTATTGATTATATGTGAAAGAGAAGGACTTTGGTCCTGGGTAATAGTTGAAAAACAGAGGGAACTACGTCGAATTTTCTGTATAAAAATTGTTATCTGGGATTCTACGGGTTTAGTTGGCCTTATGCCTTCCCATTTCCTAGGACCGTCATATCTTCTGAAGTGGGGGATGTGACAATAAACTTTTCTTGAATTCTCTTAGAAGGAGTAAATATGGTAATAAGATTTAAATTAGATTAGGATTTGGATAATTTCATATTTAATACATCCTCAATTGTATTGAAGTATATTTAGATTGTTCTTTAAAACTTTTAGAAATTTACTAATTATTTATGTTTTTTCGTAAAGTTTTTTTTTTCTTTATTTTTTATTAATTTTATATTTTTCTACATTTTATAGTGTTGTTTTCATTATTGTATTCTCTCTATATATCTATTTCAACATTTTACGTTTACCAACTATCTAATTTTTTTTCTAATTTATCTACTAAGGATGACACACTTCATTTCACTATCTTTTAATTATGCTTTTACTTTCCTATCGTCTTCAATCTTATTTTCTCTATAATCACATAATGAATTTTCTTACTCTTTAATTTTCCTAGTTCCTCTAAATATTACTTTTTAATCGATTCTTATCTATATCATACACGGTTCATATAACAATTAAACTATAGTGATTATTAATATAATCAATCATTCTTGTATTTCTAATATCATAATATCAATCTTAATCATTTCTTTACCTCAATCATCTAATCATAAAGCCTTTGAGCACTTTACAACAATTCATCAAAGCACAGCACTAAAAATATATATACTTTTTATTAAATCATTTACTCTTAATGTTACTTAAAATCTCAATCATACCTTTTCCTACATAATCATTAGTATTATTGTCAATATCAAAAATTATAAATAATAACTTCCTTTTCTCCAATTATTCACAATCCTTTCCATAAATAAACAAGTAATAACCCTGATAATTTTAAAAATCAATCTTCTAATCACAATCTTCCTATCAATGTAACTCATATAATTTCAATCAAAAACTTTATGTTATTCAATACCATACATGTTTAATTATACATAATCTTCTAATCGATTCATCTTAGGTTTCACTATAAACCATTCATATATTACATCATCATATAACCATATATGTTAATACTTATAATCTTCAATCAAATTCTTCCACTGCTGAGAGCAGGAGGTAGTCGTTGCTCTATGAAGCTAGACTCACACTGTACCCTTTGCTCTAAGAGTCATTTGACCCAAGTGTTTCAACTCTCATCTTGGATCGGACAAGCCATAAATCTTTCCTAATCTCTAATGAACCTCACATTATTATGCACATCATATATATATATATATATA
>CANXYC010304266.1:0-17521 GCA_948193065.1 Aleurites moluccanus | reverse complement strand
TTCGATCACTTGATGTGAATAAGGATTATTTCCGGCCTCGAGAAGATAATGAAGAAATTCTTAGTCCTGAAGTATTATATCTTAGTGCCATTGGTGCATTAATATATCTTGCTAATAATACGAGGCCTGATATTGCTTTTTCTGTTAATTTGTTAACAAGATATAGTTTTTCACCAACCCGAAGACATTGAAATGGTATTAAGCATATATTGCGATATCTTCAAGAAACTACTGATTTGGGTTTGTTTTATGCTAGTGATTCTACACCCCAATTGGTTGGTTTTACAGATGCAGGGTACTTATCTAATCCACATAAAGCTCAATCTCAAATGGATTATTTATTCACATGTGGTAATACAGTTATATCTTGGCATTCTACTAAGCAAACAATAGTTGTTACTTCTTCAAATCATGCAGAAATAATAGCAATTCATGAAGCAAGCCGAGAATGTGTGTGGCTAAGATCAATAACCCAACATATTAGTGAATCATGTGGTCGATCTTCTAATAAAGAAATTTCAACAATAATATATGAAGATAACGCAGCGTGCATTGCTCAATTAAATGAAGGATATATTAAAAGTGACAGAATAAAATATATTTCACCAAAATTTTTCTTTACACATGATCTTCAAAAGAATGGTGAAATTAATATTCAACAAATTCGTTCAAGTGATAATCTAATAAATTTATTTACTAAGGCATTACCTACTGCAATTTTTAAGAAATTAGTTCATAATATTGGCATGCGACGCCTTAAAGATCTTCAGTGATATTGCAATTAGGGAGAGTTTAACACTGTACTCTTTTTTTCTTAACCAAAAGTTTTGTCCCATTGGATTTTCCTTGATAAAGGTTTTTAATGAGACAGTCTTTGCAAAATGGACATCCAAGGGGAAGTATTATAAATATATATAATATGGATGTCCTTTTAACTATTCCACTACCCCATTACTTGATATATTTATTTGGTGCATTGATGTCCTATCCCACTATCCCATTATTTGGTGTTTTTATTTAGTACATTATGTTTAGTTTTATATGTCATTTATAAGGTGAATTTATATTTTGTAACTTATAGTAGAGATAAACCCTATAAATAGAGGTTCCTACTACTTTGTAGAACACACCAAGAAGATAATAGAATACTCTCTCTTCTACATTCTTATTCTTATTTTTATTCTTGTTTTTGTTTTTATTTTCTTTTTATTGGGGATTATTCAATGCAATATTTTTTTTCTGTTCAAGTATATTTTTACAACACTTCGGGCTTAATTTCTTGTTCGTTATGGATTCAAGATTGATGCATTCTTCTACCAAGATGCATTCTCGCAGTCTTCTTCAAGAGCGATTTCTTCACAGGAAAAATTCCCGTGAAAATGTGAGTGAATTATTAAGTTCTGCTAATGAATTTTGGTGGGTAATTATTGTTTTGTTATTAATTGTTGTTTTTCTTCTTATGTTTTGGTGAGTAATTAATATCGGCCCTAAAGAATTTATGGGTTCCGTTTTTGCGTTAAAAAATTCAAGATTTTTATTTTTTTGTTAGTTTTCTGATAATTTTGATTTTCTATCAAATAGTTGGATAGATTTATACTCAGTCGATCAGCAATGGACCTGGATTACGCTCATTACATGGATTTTATTCATCAGTTGTGAGATTTATTCATGGAGGTGAAATAGAGGAAGCTGAAAAAGAGCAAACGGTGGTTAGTGGTGGTAGTGGTGCACCCACTAGAACACTAGCAACTCTCTCATATATTTATAAACAAAAAAGGCTTGATGAATTTGTGAAAGAATATAGACTGAAATCAGCAGGAAAACAATATGGGATTTGTTGGTTACTTCAAGCTTTGTACAGGGTTCTGTTCTGGTTGGACAGCAATATATTGGTTTTGAAGAAGAGGGCGAGGAAGAAGAGGAAGAAGCGGACTATAGTGGGGCTAATTGGGCCACATGACCCATAAAAAAAAATCTAAAGGAGCTATTAATAAAAAGTTCAAGGATTCAAGCTTTGCACAGGGTTCTATTCTGATTGTACAGCAATATATTGTTATGGAGAAGAGGAAGAGGATGAAAGGGGAAAAATGGTGGTGCTAATTGGCCCACATGATCAACGGATTGAAACTATTTGGACCAAATTAAAAAATAAACTATTTAATTATGCCAAAAAAAATAATCTAATGGAGCCATTAATAAAAAATTCAAGGACTTCTTTTGTATCTTTGCCCTATCTTAATAGTAACACAAGTCTTATTACAAAGCTAACTTAGAATTTATTTTTTAAAAAAGAAAAAATTCCTGCTTTACTCCTTTTACTTATTTTTACAGCAAACTTGCCTTGTACTTTGGTAGAAAGAAGAACATTAAAAGTAGCATTATCTTTTCCCTTTCATAGATTTTATAAACAATGTCAAATAAATTAAAACATCTCATTTTACCTGTAATTGCTCAAGCAACAAAAAGCCTACAAATCTACAATCATCCGGTGGAAGGATAATTATCCCGACCTCTCTCGTATCTCAGTATTTCTTCTTCACAGATGCAAGTAGCAAGCGTGGGTAAAGAGCAATTGAAGTTCTTGGAGCATCAATAAGTAATATCCTTGAGCATTAAATATTATATAACATACATATAAAACAAAGACAAGTTGAGAGAGAATTCCCAAGAAACTGGAATCCCCAATATATATCTATAAAAGACAATTTACAACTCAACCCAGACGCTCTATGTATGTCTCAGCCAAGGAATTTCCATTGGTAATATTTGTTGTTCCAATAATCAAATCATATGCCATTCCTTCCTGGAAAGTCAGATAAACAAGGCACACAAAGTGAAAAAAAGTAATTTAATAGCGCTTGAAAATAAATATTAAATTAATATGAAACTTCTGATGGACCATTTCATTTTTGAAATGCAAGAATGTGATGAAGTACAACTTTTATGCTTATTCTAGTCCTATGCTACTAATTCTCTGCATTTACTCCCTTTTCTTCAAGTCAAGCAAAGCCAACTCCAAAAGTTCAACAATATAATATATGATTCTTGTTAAATAAATTCTTGAGGTTTGAAATTAAATCTTGCGTTTGATCCTCTGACAGTTGCTTGGACAAAGAAAAGCAAGAAGTGAGGGACAAGGTTAGTTCATGGTCAGTCACTAATCACTAAATTTCAGTATAATTATCGAATTTCATTTTGTACCATCGACATAACTTATTTATAATTTTATTTCAATAAAGTTGAGTTATTTTGTTCATGCATATTGAAGTTTAATAATCATGCTAAAATTGATAATAAACTCAATGGTGATGGATGAAAATTAAGCCTCAATTGAGAAAAAAGAAAATAACAGGAGAATGGCTACAAAATAGGGGAAAAAAGAAAATAAAATAAAAATAAAGCATAAAGAAGAGGCATAGTTAAAATTAAAAAATTAAAATGAATAATAAGATAAGCCAACATATGCAAAGTGCATTTTGGAAGGCTCATTGTAATCAAATCTTCCAATACGGAATGCCCTTTGACCTAAATACTTCCACAATGGGTGCAAAAAAAAAAAACAATGGAAGGGTTTCCCACAAATGCGCAGGTAGGGGTGAGCAAAAAATCAGATTAACCAAAAACCGAACAGAACCGAACTTAATTTGGTAGTTTGGTTCGGTTTGATTCAAAGTTAAAAATTATATATTTATTTTGTTGAAAAAACGAAAAAACCGAATATCCAAACTGAAATATGTTGGTTTGGTTCGATTAATTCTATAAAAATTACAGTTCGATTCAGTTCGGTTCTATTCAAAATTCGGTTCGGAGTTTTTAAAATTTCAGTTCGGTTAATTTGATTCTTCTAAATTTTGGTTTGCTTTAAATCAGACAGATAAAATGCTCACCCCCATGCACAAGAGAGCATAAAACCCATTAAATTAAACAGATCAACAACTCATTCCAATGACACAGCCACCAACCACCCCACCCAAGAAAATGAGTTTTCATTATTAGAAATTCCAAGGAGCTGGTTGGGGATGAATACACTAATACACAAATTTTAGTTGACTTGGATAGCTAGTTCAACTTTATTGACCAAGTTACTTTTTGAAGTTCCTAACAGAAGGGATGATGGCAGAAAAAAAAAAAAAACAAAAGATCATCTATGATACGAGTGATTACAGATTCAGAACTATTTGACATACCTGAGCGCTAAGAAATCGGAGAGCAGAAATTTCTGCAAATGTAACTCCTCCAATGAATATAACAAGTACTAGGGAGCGCCTTCCAATAGTTAATCTGGAATATGTTTACTAGTGTTATAGTAAAGTTAAAAAAAAAATAATAATCTAACTGTTGCATGGAACAGGTTGGAAATGAACTTGATATAAACATCTGGAAGTCTTGATTGATAAAACTAGTTCAGTGAACAAAGGTTACTTAGAATATTATCTGTACAATGATCAAGTTAACAAAATGCATTTCATGGGTTTCATGATTCTATAAACCTTGGTAGTTCTAACCAGTCATGGGAGATTGATGTTTCTGTGTTTATAGGGGACTTTGATAATGATACTCCTCACAATAATGGCAACATCCACAAAATAGATTTTATCTTAAGCATAACACGAAATAACAGAATGAGTTTAGATATACCTGTTTGTAGCTTCTGAAGCCCTGTGCAATGTGTCAAAAGATGGACTGCTTGAGAATCCACCCTGCAAAGGTAGCACAAGCTATTGATAGTGCCAGAAATTAAGAGAGAATTCTATTGTATTTTTCTTCTCTACAAGATATTAAATGTACCACCAAATAATGGAGTTCAGTTATTTGAAAACGAATTCCTGAGAAGTTAGCAGGCAATAACTAAAATATAAGAATGAAAATTCTAGTTTTACAGTTTGTTGAGTAAGAAACTGTCATCCTACTAAATCAAAACCAGGACTTTGGAGGAGCGGCATAATTCCCAAACAAATGTGGAATTGGTCCATTGTTTGCCTTTTTCACCTCCAAGTCAAAAAGAGAGAGAGAGAGAGAGAGAGAGAGAGAGAGAGAGAGAGAGATGAGAGAGAGAACAGAAGAGAATTGCACAGACTCTCTTTGTTTCTGAGTGTGGTCCAGGCAACAGCTTCAAAATTTCTTCCATTGGACGCCTGTAATGGTCAATTCATCACATTTAAGAAAGAAACAAAAACTTGTAAAGTCCACAAATATATTGCAAAAATTATAATAACTTCATCAAATTTATCATAATAATAAAAAAAAAAATGTAAGGCCAAAGCCAAGAATCAGCAGTTTCCACTAACAAGGAAAAATGAATAATGCATGTAGTTAGGCCACAGTTAAATTATGACTAGTCATTGAATTCGCATACCGTCATTGTAGCATTTTTCTAAGGATGATCTAAAAGCTAATATAATAAATAGCAAAAATAATCAAACTCAAAGTTCTGTTTAATCCTCTCTTACTACTTTGTCCCTAAACAAAGCAGAATGAGAGGGGGGGAATCCATACTGAAAACACCAACTACTTTCAGATTGAGGCTCAGGTAATTAAGATGTTCTCATTATTTAAATCAGTAATTGCTTATGTAAGTTATTTTATGACAAGATGCATTTACATCAGCAAGCATTGCTGTCAGAGAAAGTTTTGAGGCCTAACTGCCACAAAGGCAAATTCAGAAACATATATGACCACATGAAATAAAACAGGGAGAGATCCTTGGCCAACAAAGTTCAAAAATAGGCAAACCTCATGACCAGAATTGTAGGATATCATCAGGGTCATACTTTCACTAGTATGGTAACTGAATCAGTATCACAAATGAGGATGGGAAGAAGTGCAACTGACAAACTTTGAAAATGAAAAACCAGTTAAACTATCTTTTTTTTTTAAAAGAAACTTCATTCATGAATTCAAGGGAAAAAAAAAATAAAAAAATACACCATGGAGGACAAGCAATCCTCCTATAAACTCAAAAGATAAGTACAAACAAGAACATAACAGAAAAAATTTAAAAAAAATGCTTAAAAAAGTAATGTCCTCCAATCAAGTCAGAAAGCATTTCAAAGAGACTCTCTTAAAGTTGCAGAAGCATAAGCCCACAGAAATTTATAATTATATAAATCAAAGAAAGAAACAAGTCCATTGAATATGGAACATTATGTTGAAAGACTGAGTTGGATTCATCAGTTCACTTTAAATGCTATTGAACTTGATCCAGTTCAAACTTAATATATGAGGTTTTATATTTCCTCAGCCAAAAAAAAATACGAGCAAGTAGAATTCTTTGATTTTCATATTTTTCAGTAAACAACAAAGCCATGGCAAGTGCAAGAGCCAAAACAGATACAGAAAAACAGAATTAACCTCACCATCCAGATCTAACAGCATGCTGAACCAGACGAATACTTAGTGGTGCATATCCAGAAAAGACATATGAAATGTCATTCGGGCTGTTGCATACAAAATCACTTCAAAAGTTAGGAGGCGAACCAATAAGACACCACATCATAATTGCACAAGTGTGCTTGACAATTAAATGTATTCTTTCCTACCTAAAATATCAAACAGCCAAACACATTCCATTCGCTTACAGGTATCCACTCAAGTAGAACTTGAGAAAAAGAAGTTATTTATTGCGATGTGGAAAAAGAATTTGAAATGTATGAATTATAGAATGGGCTAAAAATGGCATGTCAATTGAAAGATACTTTATAGTTTAATATATAAATGTGAAAAACTTGTAAGGAATACATTAAAGAGGAAAAATCAAGATGAACTAAATCTTATTTCTTTTTTAGCACAAAAGATGCATTTTACCATCTGATGTTAGTCAATTCTTCATTTGAAAACCATGATATGTTTCCAATTCACTTCGAAAACAATTTTCTTAAATGATTTTTTCCAGAAGTAAACAAACAAATAAATATTTATATATATATTTCACCGAAAGCATGATTAAGATCGCCCCTAACTGAAACATTTCCACATTGAAATGAAGAAAAAAGATATGAAAGCAAATTCTTAAACAGATTTTTGCCTAATTTTCAGCAATTTCCAACTTCAGAAATTGAAGAATAATTTGCTATGTTGAAGTCCAGTGAATGATTCTACCATTAGGTCCTCAGTTGGCAGTGAAAGAGTGAGGCATATTAGCTTAAATGTAACCCATATACAGCAGAACCAAAAAGAAAATTTAAAAACATTCTAAACATAATTTTATTATCAGAAACAAATTAAAGATTAAGAGATACAGTACATGGCAGTGTCAGTATCTTCAACCACAAGTTGCAGAGCACGCTTGATTGTTAGCCAGTTGCCTTTTGCATCCTACAAGGTTCAATGGATTCAGTAATCTGAAAGTATTCATCTCAGCTTTAATTATGTATGAAAAACATGAAAACACACAAAACAAAAAGCTTAACCAAATGATACTAAACCTGCTTTTTGAGCAATCCAGCTTTTTCTAAATTATCCAAAGTCACCATGTGCTCAAATCCATAGCTGTGGAGTATCTCCCTCCTAAACAAGGAGTGCAGAAATATCAAATATATAACTAAAACAGTATCATGATGAAATGGAAAAATATATATATATATTATGCATGTCCAAAGCCCAACAATTAATGCAATGATGTGAATCAAGCTATGGTTACCTCAAGTAGTCAAAATGCTTTTTGGGCAACCCTGAGTTTGTAACAGAAAGTAAGATGAGAAGCCTCAGAACACTTACAAGAGGTTCCTGCTTGTGGATCAATTCTTCAATATGCTCAAAGCATCTACATACAGAGCTTCTTGAGTCAATAAAATCTTAAAATCATGACACGACAAGTCAAAAAGTCATGATGCCTTATAAATTCATAAACTGAAAAAGAGTGCTCCGTAGTTTTTAATAGCAAGTTAAAAATACAACAATATGTAAAACGAAAATCTCACTGGTCCAAAGCATCACAATCACTTCCAGTTTCAAGTAAACCACACATATTAAAATCATAATTGGTAAGTTTGACTCTCATATGGCACATGACTACTCCAACAACTCTTTAGGCAATTTACAATTGTTCTTCGTTCTTGAAAACATTAGGAAATATCTAATCATGTGCTCATGATATCAAGAGTTTGTTTCAGATAAGTGAATAAAATATAGTTGATAGAATTGTTTATATATTAAGGGCAACATTTTCCATCAAAAAGTTTGTGTACAAGAAAGAGTTCTAGCAACTCAAGGTATCATCAATGCAAAAAGTTACTGCAAATAGATTATGATCACTGTAGTTTCATTTGCAGAAGGTACAAGAGCGTATAACGCAATTGAGTTTAAGTGGGATACACTTTTTTGTCCTCATGGCCTGTAGGACATGCTTGAAAAACTTTCATATTTCTATTTTGTGTTTTCCTTTCTTACAAGTAAAAGACGTTTTAAAGGCACACCAAGAGGCATGCCACCCTCAGAAGAGAGGGGTAACAGAGAGAAAAAAAAACAGAAAATCATTTATGGAACGAAAAATTAAGGAACCTCACTAAATCAAAAGTTCAAACTATTGAGCAAACTCAACTGAACTAACCTTAACCCCAACCTAATTGGAGTTAGCTACATGGATCCTTTTTCCCCATTCTGCTAAAACTTAGGGCTAGACACACACAGAGGAAAATACAATTTTTTTTCCACAGGAGCTCTCTCATCCCTTTCCTACCATATGATCCAAATGAAAATAGGAAACAAAGCCATAACATTTATACATGATGAACTCAAAATATGATAGTAATGTAAAGAGCGATTTGTAAGATTAATCCTTTTTTTGTTATCATTTATGTTTAATTTTCTTAGTTTTTGTTTAGTTTTTAGTTTGATTGTTTGTTTTGTGTTTTTGTAGGTTCTTTGGAAGGTTTTCAAGCAAATTCAAGTCAATTGGAGGTTCAGAGTCATATGGATAGAAGTCATATAGATCGATGTTGGTAACAAAAGGAGGCCGGAAATCAAGTTTTGAAGCATTTATGAGTGCATGGCAGTGCATATTTAAAAGCTACTGTCCGAGCACAATTAAGAATGGAGTGGTGCGTGGCTGTGCAGAACCAAGCTGCACAGTCATGCAGTTTCAGCCTCTGTCCAACTTTGAAGTTCCGAAATTTTAGAAGACCATGATGCACAGCCATGTTACACCTGGAAGTTGTTGTTTTGTGTGATTTTGTGGACAATTAATGCACAAATCTTCCTAATTTGATTCAACTTGAGAGCAATTAACTTACTTCGATCTTCCTAGCTTTTGGAGGACTTTCAAACCTTCCTAAACTTGAATTTTAATTTCTATATATAGAGGAAATTGTACCAATGAAAATTATAGGAGTTCTTTTGTTCAACTTCTTTAGCTTTCTAGCTTTGGTATTCTTGTGAAGCTTTGGACGAGAAGGAGCTCAAGAGCGACAACCTGGAGCTCTCATCATCCAATTCTATTAATAGTTTCTTCTTAAATTCTTCTTTTTAATTTAATAAAGTTCAATTTAATGTTTACTTTTAATTTGTTTATTATTTTTATTATTCTCTTCTTCTCTATAAATAACTAAATTCTTTCTCTAGTATTTAGATGTAGCCTTTTGATTTTATCTATTTTTAATTAATTGGTTTAACAGGTTGGAATTAATCAATTATTGTAGTTCTTAAAAACTAGTAATTAACTGGCCATTAATTGCATGAATTAAAGATATTGTGTGAAGTAGCAAGAGTGAAAGCATAATATTAGTTCAATGAGATAATTGACCTAGGATATATATTGCTTAGAAATAAGAACATTTCTTTATGATCATTAAAAAGGTATTTCACAGAATTTAATGGGTTTATATTAATTGCTTGTGATCACGAGAATAAACATAAGGTTAACATGAATACATGTGTTGTGTCTTGAGATAAAACATCATATAACTTAGTGAAACTTGATTGCTAATTCCAAACAAATAAAATCAATCTAGAAAATATACAAAAGTCATAAGTAGTCAATTCATAAAGTCTAAATCCTAGGTCTTTAATATATATTGAGTTTATGTTAGATTTATTTACATTATTTTCAGTTTTCTTTTATTCTCAAAATTCTAAATCAATTTTCTAAATAATAGAGTAAATTACTGTTCGATATTTGTCAATCCTTCCTCAGGGAATCGATACTCTACTTTACTACTATATTATTTGTTAACGATCTATGCATTTGCAGGTTTGTGCCCAGCAATACACAGTACATAATGGTCCAAGCCCAGTGCTCATATCAGCTCATGATTAATGACAAAGCCAACTGCCGCAATTTGTATATCACAAGAACAGATTAGTTGATCCATCTCAGTAAGAGTGCAAGCGTTCCTAATTGCTTCCCACCGGAACTACATCTTAACTGAAAACAGCCTGATAATAGTTTTTTAATATTAAAAAAAAATCCTTAGACCATTAATCATCTATGTAGCACAGACCTCCCTCTGCATATCCACAACTGTATATCCAACAAAGAAGTTGGAAAAACATCTCTAACACAAAATCTTGGTCGTTTCTAACAAAAGACATATTCCCACTATGCTTGAGCATCCTACATATTCCCACTATGGTTGAGCATCCTTTCTTCCCATCTAACAAGAAGAGAGTTAGTAATTGGGATTTCCAAGGAGAATTACCACAGTAATTGTCATGCCAAAACAAAGAGAGACTCACCACTAGCTAGCTTACAAGGATGTCCTGAACAGAACCAGCCCACCCCTTTCTAATCTACTTGCAAATATCCATTTCCAAATTGCTTACTTCTTTGGATAACCACCCATGTGATTCATACCATTCAATTGCAAGTACTGTCCTCTGAATTTGTTCCCATTTTAACATAAAACTGCAAAGCCATTTAGCAAGAAAGCCCAGTTTAAACTGTTAGTGACTTTAATCCCAAATCCTCTTGTCTCTCAATTATTTTTACCATGCCCCTAACATTATCTCACAAAAATCTTAATCCATCAAGGAAGGAATGGGGAATAAGGATACAAAGTAAATAGGAAGACTGGATATAGAGCATTCAGCCATTCATGAGAAATCTCCTAGCCTTACAAAGATAAAGTTTTCTCTCACCCAGTAAATTTCTTCTAAAATTTCTCGTAGTTAGATTCTATTACTTCTGTATCAATTCAGTTCCCAAAAAATTATTAAGCATGTCAAAGGAAATACAGCATCCAAAAGCACTGGCGAAAAGAGATGCCAGCTAACCCTCCACACAAAGGAATCATCATGCTTTTATCCAAGTTTGCTTTCAATCTGGATAACAGTTCAAAATGAAGTAAAATGCACCTGAATGAGAATTTTTGCAAATCCCCTCTTCTAAAGATGATAAGAGTCATAATAAGGGCAATGCCTAAATTATGAACCATTGATAAACAAACATAACAGATTAAGGTATCAAAATGAGTTAAAATTACTGGATATTTTTCTTCATTGCACATGTTGATGGCCACAGCTTTCAACATTGCAGAAAAGGGTAAAATAGCTTCATTGAATTAACCAGAAGGAACAATGAAAAAACATATACTACAGTGTTTTGACCCAGAAAGCAATTGAGACATGTACAATAAAAGAAATCCGGGGTACAGAAAAGCACTATCAGAGAAGAACAACATAAAAAAGGGACAAGTTACAAGGAAAGTAAACATGCAGTCAGCAAGTTGTAATAGCACATGGCCGTTAATAATCAGCCTTGTGTATTTAACATAAAGCAAATTGTTTATAATCAGATAACACAGCATAAGAGTTGTTTCCCCATTTATGCATTTTAGTATAGAGGTAAAGTTTATATCAACTTACATGTCA
Organism: Aleurites moluccanus; assembly: GCA_948193065.1. Lineage (NCBI taxonomy): Eukaryota > Viridiplantae > Streptophyta > Magnoliopsida > Malpighiales > Euphorbiaceae > Aleurites > Aleurites moluccanus. The sequence continues at coordinate 5,716 of CANXYC010304266.1, read as the reverse complement.
TAGCTCTGAGCCTCAACGATAGTATGCTCCATGTCAAGTCGTGCAAGAAAAGATGGCTTCGATGTGAATGTTGACAGATGCTGAGCGAGATTTATATGCCTCTAAAACGAGTAAACAGAAAATTGAAAAAATCTAGCATTCATTGGAATTGTGATGGCAAAGCCCACTGCAGAAAGAGAGAGAGAGAGAGAGAGAGAGAGTTACAGTCATTTCTGGCAATGAGTTGAGCTTTTTGACAAAATCCTTCAACTCTGAAACTGTCTGGTTCTGTATGCATTACAAATCACCCAGTTAGAGATTGTTCATGTAACCATTCAACTAATTCAAATGGAAAGCATGAAAAAAAATAGTCTAATATTCTTATAAGAGTGGATGTGCAATATTACAGAAGTTTTATAAACATCAACAATTATGATCCATTAAATAATCATCTCTAACTAACAGTGGCTGCATTTATTAGGTTTATCACATGCAGATACAAACTAAATTGTGTAGTTCTCTCGTACAGCAAGAGAAGAGCAAGTACTAGAACTAGAATTAGTTACAGATACTTGAGTCAACAACAATTACACAGAAAGATGTGCACCGAGCATTTAGATGCTAAAAAACACACTTACAGTAGTTGTCATTTCTGTGTAGTCCTGCTTCATAGATGTTGCTTTTTGTCGTAGGACCTGCAATCATACTGCAGATTACAACTAAGGAAACAGAACTCCAAGGAAGGGAGTGATCTTAACATTAGAAATGATAGATAACTTACTAAGCCTTAGGAGGAAAAGGATGTTGCAATGACAATCAAATAAACTTCCAAATAATAATAATAATAAAAGATCAACCTGAACAACAACTTCGAAGTTGAGATCCCGAATCTCTTTGAACAACTTATCACTGAAATTTAAGCCAGATGCATTAGATTAATATGCCCAAATCTCGGAATATATAGAGATCATTAGAGAGGAAAAGCAAATAATAAAAGTAAAATTATTGTACAAAGTACTTCACCCAAATATTTCATTTTACCTTGAATTTAGGGGAACTTTCATCTTTTTCCCCTCTTGTTGTTGAACACCCATTATAGATGCATCAAGCTCCACAGAACCATTATTGATATGCAAAAACTACACTACATCCATTAGAGATTGCTTATAACAAATCTGATAACTAGAAACAAGTATAATGACTTTCATCCATTCAACATAGATCATATATATAACGTATAAAAGATGCAGCTTCAAAATGATAGAAACTAAAAGCACTGATGCTTGTTCTAGAACATGTTCAATACTCTTACAAGTCAAGGAGATACTTAAAGTTGGGGCAAAATTCACAAACTACAAATTTGTGCGAGAGTCTACATAAAGATGCAATCTTAATTACTGATCAGATTTAGTAAAGAACAAAAGCAATTTGTAAATTTAATCTCTATAAAGCTACTCAAAATGGAACATAGACAATCAGGTGCACAAAGGCCTACTCAACAATCCAATGCTTAACATATTGCTGAATACCATAGAATGTCAATTCTTGAAATGTCATGCCATATCCCATCATGTGATAATGTAACTCTTTTTCAACATAAGTTGATAATGTCTTTGTTGAATTACCTCATCCAGCAGTCCTTCATATGTTAATTGAGAGCACATGGGAGTAACCATGTCCACCTGCAGCCAAGGGATAGTAATTATATATATATAGGACACGAATAGTAAATAGTAAATTCTTTTAAATACTGAAAATATTTATAAAAATATATGAAACATAAAAAAAAAAATATCAAGACAATAACCTAGCTAGATTCTTTATACAGAAGATCAGTGTATTAGAAACTTCAAATCAACCTGATTATTTAGCTTAAGCCTTGTTAAACCACATACTGAATGAGCCCTTACAAGGCAAACTCAATCAAATTGGATTGTTTGACACTCCTATCGAATACGCAAAAGTCAAAACTTATTCCTAATAGCAAAAGAATCTTGGTTTTTTGCAACTCATGTTGGATATCTGTCCGAGGTTGATGAGGTTGATGCATGCTTCTGTTACACAAAGAAGTGTCATCTAATGCTACTTTTGGTTGGCACATCTTGAATGTCTTAACAAAGTCTAGAGGGTGAAAATACACTTATAAAGTTCCCCCTCTCTCTAAATGAATATTTTCATAATCAAAAGTTCTATAGAGGTTACTCCAAAGCAGTGTATATAAAGGCAACTTCCTTCTCATAATCTATATTTATGGACTATGGCCAGTCTTTAGGATTATAATGCATGCTCCAACATTGCACTTGAAGATTCAAACTACAAACATTTAATTATTGAACTTGGTGCTCTACATTGAAGATATAACAAATGCTGCATCTTCCAATTCATAAAAACAACTTTAATTGCTCAACTTGATCAAATAGAGTACAGTTGCAATTAATGAAATAATAGAATAATTATACAAGCATGCATACGTAAAATATTGGGTACACATAAACATCTATGCATGTGTTGTGTCATCATCAAATACACAAAGTAAGGTACAATTTGAGAGAAAATATACCTCCCTATCCAGAAGAATGAGTGTATTTATCTCTGGAACACCCATCTGAAGTAACAAATAAGTAATCAGTAGGTATTGTGATGCACGATAAAGAGCCAATTAGAAAAGTCAATTCGCTTAAATAGGTATAATGATGCATAATTACATCAGACAAGCTGACTGGTTCTTCAGTTTGCATGCGATTGAGAATGTCAGCAACACGTACAGACGCTTTGCCTTTGGCTCTAACATGTGGTATCACTCCAAAAGAAGACTGAAATAGCATGACTTTCATAAATATAGAAGTGTCTGAACCATGATAACCGTATTTATGATCTTAACAAAATTTTGTTTAAAAGAGGATAGATCCATGAAGTCATACAAACCTCAAGCTTGTGAATGGCCTTAGCAATATGCCAAAGAGAGCTTGTATCTCCATCAACTTGGCATTCCTGTTCCAACAGCAATGAGAAAAAAAGAAAAGGGATCAATAATGACAACAATAAGGAGGAGGAGGATAACCAAAGAAACATAACCCTAAAATAGAATCAAGAATAATGCAATTAATATAAATTGCAAATCCTGCCATACTTTGTTAGTGGAATCAAGTTCAAACGATAATAAATCCTCATCCAATGGAACCATGTACAACGGGTATTCACCAATTGTGACCAAGTGATGAACTTTTTCCTCCTCAAGAACCTGCATTACCATAAATACTCATCACAACTACAGGAAGAGCGCATGTGTATTTTAGGACCATAAAAATAACAAGAGTATACCTTCTCACAAACAACCTCACGGCGAGGTACAAAATAAATGTAATACTCCCTTTGAAGTCCTTTGGATGTATCATAGAGAATATTTGAGCATATAAATCTCACCAAATTGAACCGAGAGCGAACAAGATAAACTACTTTGGTGCAATCAGTTTGAATTGGGTCTGCTGAAAGATGCCTAAGTTCAACACCATGTTCCTGTTCATAAAAAATAATTCAAAAAAAAATAAAAAACCACAAAACCAACATCCTAAAATTAAAACTACTACACAAATTCAGATTAAAAATAAAACATTACAAGTTAAAGAGATTTACTTTAAGTATTGACGTCTGGATGATAAACGAAAGAGAACCACTAAGCTTTGGATCAATCACCAAACACTTCTTTCCTCGAATCTATTAAATTCAAAAAGAATCAAAATTAATTTAACACCAAATAAATATATAATTAAGAATTTAAAAAAATCACATTGTGAGATAGATATATATTCCCGGATAATGTCATGAAATTTCTAGGAAAACAAACATAAACAAGATATTGCAGTGAATGAAGAATGAACTTACGTTCTTGAGGATGTTTACGAGCTCTTTCTGGGACTGTTCCCTGTATACATGTATATATACAAGGAATTAGATTCCTGAATTCCCCAAACAAAAATTTAAAAAAAAAAAAAATTGGTTCTGATCACAAACAAATGAATCAGAGAGTAGACCTGAGAGATTTGAGATTGAGAGGAGAGTTGTCTAAGTTTGGAATCTGAGCCATCTCAATTCTGTTCAATTTTACAAAACTCTGCTTTACTCCAATAACACTGATCAAAAATCATGAGCAGATAAGTTCACAACTTGATGGAAGGGGAAACAATTATATATATATATATATATATATCCAATTTTGCCCCTATGATTTGCCACCTCACGTTGCAATATACGACACCGTTATGAAAAGCATAATAATAAACTCTAAAACCAAAGTTGAAAAAATTAAAAAGCAATGATATTCTTGAATTAGCTATTATTTTATTTATTATTATTATTTATTTTGAACATAATTATTTATTTATTTATTGTTTTCTTGAATGGTTATTTTATTTATTCTTAGGAAAACCTATATGTTAAGGCTATGAGATGAGCATTATATTTATTTTTTTAATAAAATTTTGAGATTGATTATATAATTTGTTGTGTTTTAATTAATGTAAAAAATAACTAATAAATATAAGATGTTAGTATAAATTAAAAATAATAAATACAAAGTGTTATTAATTAAAATTCAAAAATTATATAATTTCTATTAATTAAGCATTTCAATATTAATAAAATATATTTATTTACCTTCTTTAATTATATCTATAAATTAAAATAATATTATATTTTCTCACTTTACTTTTACTATTGATACTTGCATAAAAAATTACATTAGGTTTAAATTATTTATGTACCTAAATATTAAAAAAAATGAAATTCTATTCTTGGAAATTCTTAGGAGTTGAAATCTTATTCCACTTAAATTTGGATTACAATATATAATATGTAAAATTCATATTCACTTTAGATTAATATAATTTATATTTTAATTAATTTATTTTTGTTGATTTTATTCAATGCTTATTTTATTGATTGTTCTTATTCACATTTTTTTTTTTTTTTTTTTGGAATACTTAAAAAGTCTTTTTATTAAATTTTGGTGGCGATTTTTGTTGATTTTTATTTAATTTTATCAAAAGTTATATGAAAATAACTTTCTAACATATATATATTGCAATTTACCAGACAATTTTTCGCCATATCCTCTTTTTTTCGACATTATATTCATAATCCAAACCTCTGTATTATCTAAGCGATGGAGATACTTATTAGTTTATTTTCCTTATTTCAATCTCAATAATGAATTGTGTAAGCGAGGTAATTTTAAATAATTTGTGTGCCAATTCTTGTCTTGCTGTAATTATAATTTTCCTTTATCTAGGGTTCACTTCATAACATATCACATATAGAGCATTAATGAAACTTTAATCACAGAGCTTGTAAATTATGTGATTTTGTAATACCCTATAAATGCATAACAGGTTTAGTGAATAAAATTCTCAGTATATAGATTAAAATCATCAAAATAATCAATAATAATTTTAGAAAACCAGTTAGAGCGAAAACGAAAAAAATTTTTCGGAAAACGTCGGTACCGATATCGTCGCCGTAAAAATAGCGAAACGGATGACGGATGAATTTTTGACTCTGGATTGAGGATAATTGATAATTAATATTCATGTGTGAATACAGTAAAAAGAAATTTGAGAAAATATTACAGAACGCTCACAAAACTAGCAAAAAAGTATTTTTCGGTGAATAGAAAAATTTATCAGTCCGAGTTTCAGAACGACTCTGAAACTATTTTTATTAAATAATATTAATTAAAATA